>CAXKVI010000001.1:173836825-173849325 GCA_964058755.1 Campiglossa producta | reverse complement strand
GTTTTGGTGTCATTTTGCTGTTACCACCGCCTTGTTAGCGCAGGGAACAAGGGAGCACACAAGAAAATAAGTTAAATATGACAACAACAACAACATTTAACTTGAGAGCCAAACAAAGGTTAAAACTAACGCGACGAGGTGAGGAACTTTTGAGAAGAAGGCAGGCAATTGCATAAGCAATAACAACAACTCACAGAAAAATTTAAAAGAGCTTACTCCTACAAAACTTCAACCAAGTGCAAGTAAAATGGTTACAACCATTGAAACGGTTACAAAAAAGTGCACCCTAGAAGCTAACAGGTACTTCGCATAGTGTGTTTTATATTATTTTATCTTATTTTTTTAAATATTTTTTTATCTTCTTTTGAGTTTTTTATTTTATTTTATTTTATTTTTACGTAAACACTATATGGACAATTTTTGGATACCCAAAAAGCTTACTTCAGTTTGCAGTGGGTGTATCAGGAGTCAGGACTGTGCGTCTAAAGTAGCATGAATGACAACGAAGTTACAAAAAAATGTGTATATGTGCATGTTTGTGTAATAGAAGATCATCAAATGGGCCATTAAAGCAATTATGTAGCGCCATCAAGTCAAGGCAACTACGGCATAAGGCAGCCACAAGAGGCAGAAAATGATGCTACAAAAATGATATGACTAGATAGAGGAAAAGTATGCTTAGTAGAGGCTCATTTTACGCACACACAAAATTGTGGCATAGACGACTGTGAATGTGTGTGTGTGTGTGTGTGTGTGTGTGTGCAAGCCCTGTAGGCAGCATCGCTTTAGAAGTTAAACGTTGCAGAAATAGTTGCACCACGCAGTGCAAGCATGCAGCGTGATGTACAGTTAAGTCTTCGCGTTTTTTCCTGTTTACGTGCTGCTGCTTTGCAATATGCATTGAGTCTTGATTTTGGATTACAGCCAAGCAACGGTGGTGCATGTGTGTGCTTGTTTTTGACAGAGATTTTATCGTTTGGAAATTATGCCCTAAATTTTTGGTATGCCAAATAATACACCAACGATGATTGAGATGGGTTATATATTTTTTATTTTTGGATTCTCGCATGCTGAAGCTTTATCGTGGCATAAATTAAGCGAAAAATGTCTTTTTTAGAGTTTACCTAATGTTGGTTCTTAAAAATTGTATTTCATGCATTGCACTAAATTGTATATGGCGTTTTTGTTTGGGTAACTTTTGGTAACGATTCAGTGTTTTTCAAGCAGAGTAACAATAAACGTTCACTCCCTTTGGAGTTTAGTGCACAAGATATGTATTTTCCCAGGTACGAGAATCTCTCCTAGGAGGGTTCAGCAACATAAGTTCAGCTTGGCTAATTTTTTATTTATTTATTTTTGTTATTCCCTTTTTATACCCAGCGTACTAGTACTAGTACAATAGTATTACAATTTTGTCCACATAACGGTACTACGTAACGGCACAAAATAATCGAGATGTATATAGAGTTCCAAATATGAAAGTTCTTAGGTTTGAAAAGAAGTTCACTAAGGCATGTCCATCCGTCTGTCCGTCCGTCCGTCTGTGCGCGTATTTATTAAAAATTTTTTATTTTTTTTACATGCTTATTTTGTTTTAATTACTTTTTATTTGATTTATTTTTTATTTTTTTAATTTTTTAATTTTTTATTTTTCTGTTTTTTTTTTTTTATTATTTGATTTATTTATTTTTATTTCATTCTATTTTAAGTTTAATTTTTTTTTTATTTTATTTTATTTTATTTTATTTTATTTTATTTTATTTTATTTTATTTTATTTTATTTTATTTTATTTTATTTTATTTTATTTTATTTTATTTGATTTTATTTTGTTTTATTTTATTTTATTTTTATTTTATTTTATTTTATTTTATTTTATTTTATTTTATTTTATTTTATTTTATTTTATTTTATTTTATTTTATTTTATTTTATTTTATTTTATTTTATTTTATTTTATTTTATTTTATTTTATTTTATTTTATTTTATTTTATTTTATTTTATTTTATTTTATTTTATTTTATTTTATTTTATTTTATTTTATTTTATTTTATTTTATTTTATTTTATTTTATTTTATTTTATTTTATTTTATTTTATTTTATTTTATTTTATTTTATTTTATTTTATTTTATTTTATTTTATTTTATTTTATTTTATTTTATTTTATTTTATTTTATTCTATTCTATTTTATTTAATTTTTTTTATTTTATTTTATTTTATTTTATTTTATTTTATTTTATTTTATTTTATTTTATTTTATTTTATTTTATTTTATTTTATTTTATTTTATTTTATTTTATTTTATTTTATTTTATTTTATTTTATTTTATTTTATTTTATTTTATTTTATTTTATTTTATTTTATTTTATTTTATTTTATTTTATTTTATTTTATTTTATTTTATTTTATTTTATTTTATTTTATTTTATTTTATTTTATTTTATTTTATTTTATTTTATTTTATTTTATTTTATTTTATTTTATTTTATTTTATTTTATTTTATTTTATTTTATTTTATTTTATTTTATTTTATTTTATTTTATTTTATTTTATTTTATTTTATTTTATTTTATTTTATTTTATTTTATTTTATTTTATTTTATTTTATTTTATTTTATTTTATTTTATTTTATTTTATTTTATTTTATTTTATTTTATTTTATTTTATTTTATTTTATTTTATTTTATTTTAGTTTATTTGATTAATTTAATTTATTTTATTTTCTTCTATTCTCTTTTATTTTATTTTATGTTATTTAGTTTTATTTTTTTTTATGTTCAGTCAGGTAGGCTTCGATATTATACTTACATACATACCATTGTAACTCAAACATACTCAAAAACAAAAGCTGGAACCATTATTACTAAGAGATAGAGTCGAAGAGTTTGCATACTTTGTAGAAGACTAACAACAATCCTCTTTGTAGTCTTGTTTACTGGTACATAAATACATTCATGCACACTTATTACCTGTTACACACCCTTTGTACTATTTTGACTTTTGTGAATGCTCTGAAATTTCCTGCATACAAATAAGAGAATAATTCAACACCCCAACACACATTCAATACTGCCTAGCAGAGGTTTTGTTAATTAGTTTTGCTGTCTTTCAACAGAATGGGTGAAATTGAGATATATGAGGGTATACAGATCTCTTACATGATGAAGATAAAATAATGATTGCGGTCGATGACATTAGAAATGTAGCAGTAACAAGAGTAAGCATTTGGTTTAAGCTCTTTAATCTCATTTGCTACCAAGATACACTTGTTGTAGTGATATGTAAACCATAAAGTACAATTTTAATGAGCCGAAAGTTATATACCTTAGACATTAAGATTTTGTAATGAAATTGAGCCAAGTACGTGAATAGGTTTTTATAGAAGTTTTCAAAGTTTACATGCAATCCTTTATGTATGTGGTTGATTGTGTTCTTGAAACACATTCCTTTGGGTATTCACTAGTGGCTAATAAAATTTAATATATTCCTCCTTTTACACCATGTAGCTGTTGAAAATGTTTCAATAAAGTTTAAACTCACGTCTCTGCTTATATTGATAGAGTGTGAAATAAACTTGTTTTGTTAATATCAACGCATAAATAATTTGGGGTAGGCGAATGAGATTATTTAAATTAGAACTTAGGTCGTTAGATAGGTTAATTTAGTAGTGAAACTTTTGTTTAGATTTATAGAGTAAGTTTTGCTTTAAAAAGGGTATGACCATATCTGTAGCGACTTTTCCTTGTATCTTATAAGCACCAAAATTGGTCACTACTCCACTCTAACTCCTAAGCTTATAAGAAGTTTGGAAGATTTCATAGAATTATCTGGCGTGTTTAATAAATTTATGTGACGCATACGCCATGGCATACCGATTTTCATATAGTGGGGTGATATGTAAACGCTATACATTTATATGGCTAGTTAACGGAAGTCCTTTGAAACCCACTGGACCACCCTGAGTTTGATCTTACTAGGGTTTTCCGAGTTGAATTGTATAAAATATGATCTATGAGAGTATTTTAAAGAAATTTTAAAGAACATGATATGTAGTAAATACATCCACTCATACAAACGTAAGTACTTTGTTTTGTTTGCTCTACTCTCGCTCATACTCATGTCGACTGGACTCAGACTCAGACTCATTGTGTAGAAGTATGATAGAAAGTCTATTATTTTCTGAACAAAGGCAATGTGCCTACGTACTATACTCATATGCACGTCTACAATCCGTCTTAGCCACAATAAGTAAATAAACGTATTGTATGTTGGCAAGGGCGTACCCAGCTCATCTCAGAGGTTCGCAAAAGGGGGGGCGGGCATTTATATATTTGCCAGGCAACTATAATTTTTCTTAGGTTTTTTCATTCAGTTTCATTGGGTAAGGTTAGGGCAACAGCCCCTCCGGCCCCCCATCCAACCTGCGTACGCCCTTGTATGTAGGGAAAATATTTTCTAGTGCATACGCAGCCACTGCTATGCGCAATCAGCTGGCAAACTTGACATGGCTGGTGTATGTGGCATTTGTATTTCGGATTTATTCGACAAGGTAGAGCACAAGTTAAGCGAGCCATTCAAGCAAGCATTTATTTGTATTTCTGTGAAAAACTTTGGTCATTCAGCTAAAATACAGATATTCAAAAGTAATGCAAGTCTAAATATTTGAAGCCACAAACAAATGAGTGTTAGGCGGATTTGAGTTAAGAATGATATGGCGCGCCGTTTGAGGTTTAAAACTAGTCATGTGTTACACACGCGTACTCTTCTCTGAAAATGAATAGACAAGTTATTACAACAAAACAAGCGCAATTAAAAAAAGCAGGAAAAGTTGGACGTCGAAAAAATGCAGTCGCACCAGATAGCCAATAATTTCAAAGAAGGCCTCTCACACCTGCTCTCCGAGAACACAATACGAAGCTGCCTATATAGCTCGCTCAGAATTGGGAAGAATCTCTGCGAGCCGTTCGAAACTAAACGAGGTGTCAGACAGAGTATGATTTCTTTAATCTGATGTTGTAGAAAATTATTCAAGGGAGAGTAAAACGAAGCACATGCTGGCATCAGGCAAAGAGTCCGCGCATTTACGTCTTGGAAACCACGCCACTGTTGCCATAATTTCGAGGTAGCAAAGGACTTCGTTCACCTGGAAAGCATTACTATCACCAACAACAAAGCCTGGAAATCCAAAGAAGAACTCTTGCAAACCCATGCTACTTTGGGCTGGGTAGGCAATTAAGAAGTAAAGTCTTCTCTCGGCGAACAAAAACCACACTCTATAAGTCACTTATCGTACCCGTTGTGTTGTTGTTGTTGTTAACAGCAAAAACACTCCCCCGAAGGTTTTGGGGAGTGATGCCAAAAGTGAGAGTCCTTGGCCGGATATGAGCCTGGTACGCTGCGGTACTCTCTTGTGGTACTGCCCGACTGTCGTGGTAGTGATTTGGTGGAACCTTCTAGGTCATGTCAATCCTCCATCCGTTAGGAAGGAGATGATGGGTAATGAGAGATGAGAGGCATCATATCCGTAGATCAACCATCGAGTTAGCACGTCATTACCTATGTACATATTAGTCGCTTCTTACGACCGGTATAGGCCTACCTCGGGATTATTCTAAACCCCTAACCCGCAGGGCGTACCCGTCCTGCTATCATACCCGTTCTGCTATGTGCTGCAGAAGTATGGACACTGACAGCATATAATGAGGCGGCTTTGGAAGTATTCGCGAGAAAAATTCTTCGAAAGTTTTATGGACCCCTAAAAGTTGGCGAGGGCGAGTACTGAAGAAGATTTAATGATAAGCTGATTGAGCGTTACGCAGCCGCCGACAAAGTTTAGAGAACTAAAACCCAGCGACTTTGCTGACTAGGCCACGTTGTGCGAATGTACGAAGATGATTTGGCCCAGAAGGTATTCTTTTCGTCAGCCGACGGTGGATACAGGGGAAGAGGGAGACCACCACTCGAAGGAGGGACAAAGTGGAGGTAGACCTGCGATTGTGCGTTGGCTCAACAAAGAACCGACTGGCGAAATATGTTGGACGGCCAAAATCGCCATGGCGGTTAAAGGCTATTTCAAGTATTTTGGCGTATTCGGTGGACATAAATAATAGTGTCCCCCCGAAGGTTCGGCCAAGCTTCGCTAGTATTTTATATTCGGCTAGTATTTTATTTTCGACTTCGGCCTTAGCCTGAAAAGGCCGAATAACCGATGCCTAACCATAGGTCTGTTCAATAACAAAAAACTGTTACATTTTGGAATTTACGAATTTTTGGATTTTTATATTGGACTAGGCTTGCCAGATTAGCACGACATTAGACCCTGATATTTTTTTCTTGTTCGGGCTATCGCTAAATATTAATTAGGTACTATGCACTTCAAAAATGAATGTACATTAGGGTGAATAAAAAAAAAAAAATTGTTTGCAAACCCGGAGATTTCGGGTGAAACGCGGAGATCTTGCAAGCCAAAAGTGGTAGAACAATAAAAATGAATTGTTATGAAATCAAAAAATCTGAAACTTAACTTTTTTTTTTTTATTCGGCTGCTGTAATCGGCCCAGTATAGAATAATGACGAATATACGGCTACGGATTCGGCTTCGGCCATAAATTTTAGCTTCGGTCGGACGCTAATAAATACATACATAGGCATGTAGAGGTTCATCATACATTCATTCATTAATCTTTTAACGACTTTATTCTATTTAATTTCCGTGAACAAAAAAAAACGTCAAAAGTCCATTTTTGTTTTAAAAATGGCCTTTCAAAGAAAACTTGGAAGACATACCTATGATTATATATGCGCATAAAAATGCTTATGAGGGGTCAACTTGGGACTTTAACTTTGTAAATGTATTCCAATTTGCTTAGCATTTATCTTTTTTTCACTTAGTTGCATACATGTGCGTGTGTATCACGCAAGTTGCTGTACGTTTTCTTGAAAATCCCTGTTATAAAATTTACATTTATATTTATCTTCTCCCGACAATCCGCTGACAACTACGATGACAGCTGTCATGCTCTTTAGTCGCACTCGATTGATATAGATACATATATTTAATGCTTATCCGTGCTAACACTAGGGTAATATGAGTAACGACATTTAGCCATAAATGCAAATATTGTACTTTTCATAATTTTTACTATGCACGTTGCGTATCTCGTTAGCATACTTAATCAAACTTGATACATATAAACTACACTTTCACTCCACTCTCTGACAGTTGAAGCATCATCGGGAATAACGTTGTAAATATTATTTTTTTTAAAAACCGTTTTTTTTTAATATTCCCTTAAAAATAGCTCCGCCACATTGGTCAAGCAGAAAATTTTCCGAAATTATGAGACCTATTAGCAACAACGATGAATGGGCAACTTGATAGAAATCACAAAAATAATCTACTTAATTCCTATAACTTTAGTGATTTTTATGGGGATTTTGAGTGCCTTCGGAATTTTTGATGGGACCCTACACACTCTTTAGCTCTTAAATTGAACCTAAAAATAATAAGAGAGCGGAAAAACGTTCTCGACCATAAGTGTTTCTTTTGCCTTGCTGAACAATTTTTATTTTGTCACTTACAACGTTATTCTCGATGATGCTTCAGTTGGTAAAAAAATTTCTCCATAAAAACATATTTGGGTGCTGTGATACGTTGAGTGACTGCGACGGGAAACGTAAGATGGTGAGTTTCCAGCAATTCTCAGCAATCTTCGACTAAAGTACCTTGCGCGTTAGGGGCTTAAAATATGCCCCAGGTAGGTAAGCCTATCGTAAGAGACGACTAAAAACCCAACGAAATCATTATCCAGACAGTCGGGCTAGTACCACAAGGTGCTATGCACCGGAACGTACCAGATTCATAACCGGCAAAGGACTGTAAACATCAGTAACATACCTTGTGGTCCGTCATGCAACTTTTTATTAGCTGCTACAACAACAACAACAAAAACCAAACAACAACCAAAGTATATACCTATATTTTTCAATCACCACGTAGGTGCCGATAGGAATTAAGGAAACGCTATCATGCAACGAATATGCTGAAAAGAATAACGTCAGCTCCCTATAGCGAAAGCGACTTATATGAGATCGATCCCTACTACCTCCCAAAAAAAAAATGGGAATAACGAAAAAGGGGGTGTGGGACCTCCCATACAAATGAAATACTTCATAGTCAATATCTCTGGAAGTATTTAGATTAGACCACTGAAATTTGGTAAGGGGTAATATGAGATCGATCCCTATCACCTCCAAAAACACAGGGGATAATGAAAAAGGGGGCGCCGAATCTCCCATACGAATGAAATACTTCATAGTACATATCTCTCGAAGTATTTAGGTTAGACCACTGAAATTTGGTGAGGAATTATATAAAGTGAATCCATACCATCTCCAAAGAAATGGAGATAACGAAAGAGGGGTCTAAGCTAGTTCCAAATAATTTTAGGATTTTTGTAACTGGTATGATTTCAATCAGAAAATTCTAGTTGTGCACTGGTATGGAATGGATATTTCCTGACTAGTATGAGTTCAGCCTTGAACATTCTAGTTCTATACTAGTATTTTCTCACTAGTTTAGCTTTTCGCTGCAGGACTATTTTCGAATTATTCGTTCTACGCGAAGCATACTAAAAATTAGAAGTTCGTAGGTTGAGCCTAACTTCTACGAACAATTTTAATTTACACAATTATTATTAATTAATGTTGAAATTGTTTGCTATGTGATTAAATTTGTAAACTATTTACAAAAGAGCTTTGCAATTTTTTTTAATAACCATCTATTTAAATGTATTTGTTTTAGTTCTTTGACTTATTGCTTCATAGTTAGCTGAAAATTCAATAACATAATTACTTTGTAATCAGTATTTAGTTATATTTGCTTACAATTTTCAAGTATTAGTTACATACGCAAATATGTTTGTTTTTTTGTTGCTGTATTAATTAAATATATTTGTTTGTTTTTGGTTTAATTGTTTGAATACACAAAAGCATTTTATATACTTCTAATTTTTTGTTCGTACATAGGGTAAAGTGGGGCATATTTGAAATATATATATCTTGAAATATGACTTAACTACTTTTGACATCCATAGGAGTCCACAGTACATATAAATGAATTTATGCCAGAAAAGTCACTATGGAAAAATTACAACTTTACTTTAAAGAGGTTATTATACTCGTACTAGGTTCTTAAGAATTCGACTTTGAGTCCGAAACAAAGGAAAATCTATTTTTTCGGCCGTATTGAAAATAGAACCTAAAGTTGGAGATGGGTATATAATATTCCGTTACATCCAAACTTAGAGTTCCATACTTGTTTTGTGCCGAACAAATATCGAATTAGTAAAATTCAAGCGCGCTAAAGAGTCAAATGTACCCCAGTTTACAGTATATGCATGGGTATTCGGGTGGTCGCAAATCATTTATCGCATTGACCTGTGAAAGATGTAACGGGGATTTTGAAACTTTGTGTTTCTTCGCTTTAAGTTTTTTATATCAAGTTTTTTTTTTAAATGTTATGTAAAAATGTATATGATGTTACGGATATGATGTTTTCTTAAATGTCTATATGAATAAAAATATTTTATAAAACCCTCGTCATCACGCTAGTGGTCCGCAACAGTTTCAGAGTACATCTAGGTTATGCTTACAAATTATCTTCGCTTTCATTATTGTACCACCCTATTACGTCATTTCTAATCTAAATATTCTCACTTTGTATAATCTTTTTCAAAGCATTAATTAATTAGCTGTTGTTTGTGGTTTCCAATATTTTTTTAAGGACATAACACTCTTTTGATGCATGTTAACAAAACTGATCAATTGTAAAAACTAGATACTTACTTTATGGTTTAAAAATAATTTGTTTTTACGTATTCGCAAAACTGCTAGCATATTTTATTTTGTTCTGGTTTGCTTAATTTAATTCAATTTAAATTTGTTGTTATTATTTGTCAATATATTATGCATTTTTTTGTGGACTTTTGACCAGGCCAATAATTTTTTTCAAATTATACTTTTGACGTTTTGGTGAAAACAAACGGAAAATGCTGCAAATAACACCAAAAACGATAATGGCAATTTCGATCTTGTTGAAGGATCTTGTTGTTGTTGTTGTAACGAGGTGTAGCCCTGCCTAAATGTCAGACAGGGTCACCTCGAGTGTATTGCTCTTGGCCGGGTCGATATAAGAAAACGGCCCGGGTCGTTTCGGCACGATGGGTACAGCACAAGTACTGGTACCGTTCTCGTAGATCCGGCAATACAAGAAACTAAACTAGCCGTGCAGGCTATGTAGGTCATTTAGCGTTACCCAGGGTGCACCAACTGGGAGGCGACCTGAAGGATCTTGTCAAACCGCTTTGTATTGTAGCGTTAGAAATTTTGTATCAGCTATAAGTGGGACTCGATCCAGGAATTTTATTTTATTTTGCTTTATTTTATTTTATTTTATTTTATTTTATTTTATTTTGTTTTATTTTATTTTATTTTATTTTATTTTATTTTATTTTATTTAATTTTATTTTATTTTATTTTATTTTATTTTATTTTAATTTATTTTATTTTATTTTATTTTATTTTATTTTATTTTATTTTAATTTATTTTATTTTATTTTATTTTATTTTATTTTATTTTATTTTATTTTATTTTATTTTATTTTATTTTATTTTATTTTATTTTATTTTATTTTATTTTATTTTATTTTATTTTATTTTATTTTATTTTATTTTATTTTATTTTATTTTATTTTATTTTATTTTATTTTATTTTATTTTATTTTATTTTATTTTATTTTATTTTATTTTATTTTATTTTATTTTATTTTATTTTATTTTATTTTATTTTATTTTATTTTATTTTATTTTATTTTATTTTATTTTATTTTATTTTATTTTATTTTATTTTATTTTATTTTATTTTATTTTATTTTATTTTATTTTATTTTATTTTATTTTATTTTATTTTATTTTATTTTATTTTATTTTATTTTATTTTATTTTATTTTATTTTATTTTATTTTATTTTATTTTATTTTATTTTATTTTATTTTATTTTATTTTATTTTATTTTATTTTATTTTATTTTATTTTATTTTATTTTATTTTATTTTATTTTATTTTATTTTATTTTATTTTATTTTATTTTATTTTATTTTATTTTATTTTATTTTATTTTATTTTATTTTATTTTATTTTATTTTATTTTATTTTATTTTATTTTATTTTATTTTATTTTATTTTATTTTATTTTATTTTATTTTATTTTATTTTATTTTATTTTATTTTATTTTATTTTATTTTATTTTATTTTATTTTATTTTATTTTATTTTATTTTATTTTATTTTATTTTATTTTATTTTATTTTATTTTATTTTATTTTATTTTATTTTATTTTATTTTATTTTATTTTATTTTATTTTATTTTATTTTATTTTATTTTATTTTATTTTATTTTATTTTATTTTATTTTATTTTATTTTATTTTATTTTATTTTATTTTATTTTATTTTATTTTATTTTATTTTATTTTATTTTATTTTATTTTATTTTATTTTATTTTATTTTATTTTATTTTATTGTATTTCATTTTATTTTATTTTATTTTATTTTATTTTATTTTATTTTATTTTATTTTATTTTATTTTATTTTATTTTATTTTATTTTATTTTATTTTATTTTATTTTATTTTATTTTATTTTATTTTATTTTATTTTATTTTATTTTATTTTATTTTATTTTATTTTATTTTATTTTATTTTATTTTATTTTATTTTATTTTATTTTATTTTATTTTATTTTATTTTATTTTATTTTATTTTATTTTATTTTATTTTATTTTATTTTATTTTATTTTATTTTATTTTATTTTATTTTATTTTATTTTATTTTATTTTATTTTATTTTATTTTATTTTATTTTATTTTATTGTATTTCATTTTATTTCATTTTATTTTATTTTATTTTATTTTATTTTATTTTATTTTATTTTATTTTATTTTATTTTATTTTATTTTATTTTATTTTATTTTATTTTATTTTATTTTATTTTATTTTATTTTATTTTATTTTATTTTATTTTATTTTATTTTATTTTATTTTATTTTATTTTATTTTATTTTATTTTATTTTATTTTATTTTATTTTATTTTATTTTATTTTATTTTATTTTATTTTATTTTATTTTATTTTATTTTATTTTATTTTATTTTATTTTATTTTATTTTATTTTATTTTATTTTATTTTATTTTATTTTATTTTATTTTATTTTATTTTATTTTATTTTATTTTATTTTATTTTATTTTATTTTATTTTATTTTATTTTATTTTATTTTATTTTATTTTATTTTATTTTTTTTAATCTAATATAATTTAATTTAATTTAATTTAGTTTAATTTAATTCAGTCATTACTTCCATTGTAAAGTAAAACGCTCGTGGTACACGACACGCATTTGAACCAGTTTTCGTTTTCGCTTTTTCATTTAGCACT
>CAXKVI010000001.1:173799325-173824325 GCA_964058755.1 Campiglossa producta | reverse complement strand
TTTTATTTTATTTTATTTTATTTTATTTTATTTTATTTTATTTTATTTTATTTTATTTTATTTTATTTTATTTTATTTTATTTTATTTTATTTTATTTTATTTTATTTTATTTTATTTTATTTTATTTTATTTTATTTTATTTTATTTTATTTTATTTTATTTTATTTTATTTTATTTTATTTTATTTTATTTTATTTTATTTTATTTTATTTTATTTTATTTTATTTTTTATTTTATTTTCTGGAAAACCGGATCAAAAATTTTCTGGCTTATAAAATATATCATGCTTTTTTCAGATGAATAAAAAACTATCTATATTTCGAAAGTGTCAACAATTCTCTACCCAAAATCGTTGGGAATTTTGAAATCGGTTAAAAATTGCCATGTGTTCTCTTACTTTATAGACTTCTTGAACACCTTGTGCTTAAGGCGATTACAGGAAGCTAGTGAGTTTCTCCCTCTCTTTTTCTCTGAACCATACTCTATCCACCAATGAATTTCAAACGCAAACGGCGCATCTGTGGTTTATTGGGATTTCACACACTCACTCATACACACACTCAAAATCGTATACAAAGTTTTCTACATAAAAGCATTTGTGGCTATTTTATACCACAATTCATTAGTTTCAACAGCAGCTAAGCTAAAACTAATGAATTTCTCGAACAAAAATGACCACATGCGCTGTTTGTATTCACTCTAAATAGAAAATAATAAAAGTAAAATAGCACAATAGGGAAAATAAGGATCAAGTAAAATCGTTCAAAAATACATACATCTGTGCGTGTGTGGGTGTGTGCGAGTGTGCGCTGCACAACAGTTTTGTGCCAATTTAAAAGTTGTTCAAATGTTTTTTTTTTAGTTTTGGTGAACACAAATTTTTCTTAATTCTATACTGATCTGCATATGTTCTAGTTACGTTTTTGTAATAGTTGTTGAAATTATTTCTAGATTTGATGAATGAATTAAAACTTTAAATGTTAAATATTAACAAATTGAAAAATATGGGTCCTGTAGGTCAGTAAGCTCATATTTTAGCTGTTTGCAATTTGCACTTCCTTTTTCTGAAATTTTTGACTTTTGAACAAGTATCTATGTATGTGAACATTCCGATTTAAAAAATTGCAAATAAAATTATGACAATAAAAATGGCATAACATACATTGGGGAAATATTATTTGATATTTTTTTGTTGTGGTAGTCTTAAAAATTAAGCATTATAATAAACATGACACAAATAATTGCATACATTAATTTTAATATATCAGGCCTCGAGCTAACTAAATGTGAGAAATTGAAAAGCTCTAATGAATTAAAGTGTTCAAAAAAAAAAATAAAAAATAAAAATAAAAAAAATTAAAAATAAAATTTAAATTAATAAGTTAGGTTAGGTTCAAGTGGCAGAGGCACACTTAGACCAGTTTTGAAAGGCCCGTTGTGATACCACCAACGTCAGTCCGGGACCCAGCCATATGGAAAATCCTTGAGTTGTTGGGATTCTCCACATAGCAGAATTCCGGGACTGACACTCCTTAACCGACACCGTTACTCCTCCTCGAACCACTTAGATGACTTTATGAAGGCCATCAAATCATTTATGTCCAGCTCCGCGATCTGGTGTAGGCTATCCAGGAAGGGAACTCCCAAAAAGCGCGCCGCTTAAAGCCGGGTAGTTGCAGATGGGTTGCTTCACCGTTTCCGACTCATCACGCAGCTCCTACGTTTCTACGTGCCTGCCATTAAGGCAGCGCCCAGTTAAAACACCTATTAAATATAAATATATAAATATAAATATAAAACACCTATTAATATGGAGATTTCTCTCCTTCTTAGGGCGCGAATGTCTCTAGATCTTTTTGGGCAGGTTTGTTAGGATATACGGCATTGTTGTCATCTTTCGTTGGCTTGACGGAGTATGTACTCTTTCAGCATTAGCTGAAGAACCTGCATGATCGTACCCCGACTTGCAAGTTCGTCTGCCTTACAGTTTCCCTCAATGTCCCTGTGTCCCGGAAGCCATGTGAGGTTCACGCGGGTCTGCTGGCCATCTCTTGAAGAGATAGACGACAGCTGAGCGTCAGAACGAATAGGAGTTAAGAGCTTTGATGGCCGCTTGGCTGTCGCTGAAAATAACGATATCCTCGCCGATAGCGCGTTTACTTATCCAGGCCGCGGCATCCAAGATTGGTGAGACTACAGCCTGGAAGACGCTGCAATGATCAGATAGTCTGAAAGAGAGCTCAAGTTCCATATGTCTTGAATAAACTCATCCTCCAACTCTGCCGTCTAGCTTCGAGCCGTCAGTGTAAACAGAAATGCCGTCATTAGTAGCGGGGCAATGATCCATCCTCTCCCATTACCTCCTGCTGCGAATGTTTAAACAGCTGCCTCCGACTGTTGTGGCCGCACATCGATCTATGCTCAGAGGGAGAAAACTGTAAAGTCCCAGAATACTGGAGTGTCCCGTTGTGCTTGTGCCCCAAGCAGACATTTACCTTAGACGCAGAGCCGCTGCCGCTCCAGATCGAGTGGTCAAATGTCTAGAATGGCCTGAATAGTTTCCTTGGGCGTTGTTCTTAGCGCGCAGCTAATACAGATCATACCAGATCTGTGGACTTTACCTAACAGATTCAGGTTTGTGGCCTTGCTCAGCGCAGGCCACCACACCACGACTTCATATAGCATGATAGATCGGATAATTGCAGTGTAGATGCATGTACATATTTTGGGGATGAGACGCCCTAATTTTTGCCAATGGATTTTTTGAATGTGTAAAGTGCAACACACGCCTTCCTCTGGCGCTGAAGACAATAAAAAAAAAAAAAAAAAATAAAAAACCTTACTTTGGAATACACTGCTTTTATGAATGAAGCCACTGTAGCCAGTAATTCAACTTTTAAGCTTTTGAACAATTTTGATCCATCTACAAAGTTATTTAATAATTTCCTCCTCGTACCATAAAAAAAAATAATTGAAAATAAAAAAAAAAAAAAAAAAATTTTAAAATACACTGCTTTTATGAAGGAACTCATTGCAGCCTTCTAAATGTTTAAACAATTCTGTTCCTTGTACAAAGTTATTTAATAATTTCCTTCTCCTATCATCCACCTGGCGCCAAAAATAATTCCTAAAAATATGCACGTAAACACGAAAAAATATGGATACATCAAAAAGTAGCTTAATCTATTAATACTTTTATTTGGTTCCTAAAATACATACAAAAGCGTTTGACTTCACAAACATATTTTCTTTTGTTTTCTTTTCGTTTCACTGTTTTTTTGAACTTTAATGGAAGAATGAGTCGAAATCAAAAGCTGGGTGGCTAGCAGGGGTTAAAGGGTATTTACATTCACTTATGCTTTCAATATTTGCATAATAAATCTATTTCTGATGGCTTTTTATAGCATATACTACAAAACCCAGAGCAAGGAATAAAACCGATTTAACATAAAGATACAGCTTTGGTATCTGTTTTAGTTTAGCAAATCTTTTTGTTCTTCACTACTATTTTGGGGTTTGATCTGGTTTCAGCTTGATAAGTTATTTCTTATAGCCTTTAGTTGAACCTTTTAATTTAAGCTAACTTTGTTGATTGACTTATAGTCTGTCATGGACAGGCGGAACTTGAAACAGGTTAGATAGTGAAACCTGGAGATGCGTTTCCAAGAACAATGCTTTTTTGGATCGTTACAAATGGAAAACTACGTGAATGCAGTCACCCAAGTTTTACAGGAGAGACAAAAAACTTTAACTTTTGTATGTATGAGCCACTATGGGGTGGTTGAAATTCAAATGTTATTTTTTGACATTCTATTGCACTTGGGCTTTGACTTTGACTTTGACTTTGACTTAACCTTTAACTTTGAAGTTGAAGTTGAAGTTGAAATTGAAGTTGGAGTTGAAGTTGAAATTGAAGTTGAAGTTGAAATTGAAGGTAAAGTTGAAGTTGAAGTTTAAGTTGAAGTTGAAGTTGAAGTTGAAGTTGAAGTTGAAATTGAAATTGAAATTGAAGTTGAAATTGAAGTTGAAGTTGAAATTGAAATTGAAGTTGAAGTTGAAGTTGAAGTTGAAGTTGAAGTTGAAATTGATGTTGGAGTTGGAGTTGAAGTTGAAATTGAAATTGAAATTGAAGTTGAAGTTGAAGTTGAAGTTCAAGTTGAAGTTGAAGTTGAAGTTGAAGTTGAAGTTGAAGTTGAAGTTGAAGTTGAAGTTGAAGTTGAAGTTGAAGTTGAAGTTGAAGTTGAAGTTGAAGTTGAAGTTGAAGTTGAAGTTGAAGTTGAAGTTGAAGTTGAAGTTGAAGTTAAAGTCGAAGTCGAAGTTGAAGTTGAAATTGAAATTGAAATTGAAGTTGAAATTGAAGTTGAAATTGAAGTTGAAATTGAAGTTGAAGTTGAAGTTCAAGTTGAAGTTGAAGTTGAAGTTTAAGTTGAAGTTAAAGTCGAAGTCGAAGTTGCAGTTGAAATTGAAATTGAAATTGAAGTTGAAATTGAAGTTGAAGTTGAAGTTGAAATTGAAGTTGAAGTTGAAGTTGAAGTTGAAGTTGAAGTTGAAGTTGAAGTTGAAGTTGAAGTTGAAGTTGAAGTTGAAGTTGAAGTTGAAGTTGAAGTTGAAGTTGAAGTTGAAATTGAAGTTGGAGTTGAAGTTGAAATTGAAATTGAAGTTGAAGTTGAAGTTGAAGTTGAAATTGAAATTGAAATTGAAGTTGAAATTGAAGTTGAAGTTGAAATTGAAGTTAAAGTTGAAGTTGAAATTGAAGTTGAAGTTGAAGTTGAAGTTGAAGTTGAAGTTGAAGTTGAAGTTGAAGTTGAGGTTGAAGTTGAAATTGAAGTTGGAGTTGAAGTTGAAATTGAAATTGAAGTTGAAGTTGAAGTTGAAGTTGAAGTTGAAGTTGAAGTTGAAATTGAAATTGAAATTGAAGTTGAAATTGAAGTTGAAGTTGAAATTGAAGTTAAAGTTGAAGTTGAAATTGAAGTTGAAGTTGAAGTTGAAGTTGAAGTTGAAGTTGAAGTTGAAGTTGAAGTTGAAGTTGAAGTTGAAGTTGAGGTTGAAGTTGAAGTTCAAATAGAAGTTGAAGTTGGGGTTGAAGTTCAAATTGAAGTTGAAGTTGAAATTGAGGTTGAAGTTGAAGTTCAAATTGAAGTTGAAGTTGAAGTTTAGGTTGAAGTTGAAATTGAAGTGGAAGTTGAAATTGAAGTTGAAGTTGAGGTTGAGGTTGAAGTTGAAGTTGAAATTGAAGTTGAAGTTGAAGTTGAAGTTGAAGTTGAAATTGAAGTTGAAGTTGAAGTTGAAGCTGAAGTTGAAGTTAAAGTTGAAGTTGAAATTGAAGTTGAAGTTGAAGTTGAAGTTGAAATTGAAGTTAAAGTCGAAGTCGAAGTTGAAGTTGAAATTGAAGTTTAAGTTAAAATTGAATTTAAAGTCGAAGTCGAAGTTGAAATTGAAGTAGAAGTTGAAGTTGAAATTGAAATTGAAGTTGGAGTTGAAGTTGAAGTTAAAGTTAAAGATAAAGTTGAAGTTAAATATTTAAAAAAATTGTGAGCTATTGCATAGATTTTATCGCGGGCTTTGACCGTGGCGATTGAATAAAAAAATGAAATTCAAAACCCCCACCGCTGCGTACGGGCCTGGTATAAGTTCATAATATGCAATAGCTTTACCGCGGCAGTCCAAGAGTGCCGCACCTCCTTTTTTTTTGTAACTAATGAATGGATCCAACTACCCAGACGCCCTGGTAAGCAAATGTCATTTTTTACCAAACTGTCAGTTACATGGCTTTGCATTTGTCCGTTACGTTGTTTTGCATAAACATCGACACTATGTATATTTTTGATCCACATCGTAGCAGTTTGTGGCCTTTTTCATATTTCTGTTGATATCTGTGCAATATAACGGTATTTGCGCCTCTGTGTCGATTCGATAAAAATCTGCTTGCTTCAAAAATTTGATGTTTTTGTTATTTCCTTGTCCATTAATATATCCTCCCCAGTCACTTCACATAAATTACGTTATCTGTATTCGCAGTTAAATTTTCGTAAGTGGAGGAAATTCGCATTTTTAAAACCATCGCGTGTGTACATGTTTGAATGTATGTGCATTAGGGTGGGTCTATTTGTATGGGGCCGAAAAAGTAACACATATCGATTGTGATTATTTGGTAATTTCATGTATTTCTCCCAAGAAATTAGAGGTGTCTCGATAATGTTGCCGATTTTCTTAAAAAAGAATAAAAAAATACGGAAGCGACCTCTGGCGACTCTCACAAAGAAAAAAAATGTATGCCACAAACTAATTCCTAGACCCCAAAAGACCCCATACTCATTTTTTACGTAGAAAAAAGTGTTTGGAAATATCTAAATAACTGAATTATTTTGGAGTAATTTTGGGATCATTTTTGGATAGTTTTGGGATCATTTATGGTAGGCAATTTTTGGGTGACTTTAGAGTTATTTTCTGATCATTTGGGGGTTATTTTGGGATCAATTTGGGATCTTTTTGGGATTATTTTCGGGAAGTTTTGAAATCTTTTTAACGTAATTTTGGTATCATTTTGGGGTATTTTAGTGTAATTTTTGAGTAATTTTGGGGTACTTTTGGGGTAATATTGCGATCAGTTTAAAGCCGTTTTGGGACTGATCGCAAAATAATATACACACTAGGGTGGCTCTTATAATCAAAAGTAGTATTTTTTCCAGTCTCACCCCCTAGATCAGTTGCAACGCGGTCAACTATATCGTATAGCAATTTTTATCCCGATTGGTGATGGTTTAGCCGTGTCGCAGGGGGGTCAAAGTTCATATTGCTCTATGGAGGCTCAAAAAATAAAAGTGATTTTTCTTTTTATCTAATACTCGAAATCGGTAGAACTATGGTCGGAGATATCACATGCAAAATTTTGTTCCGATTTGAAACACCTAGTCTAAACTTTAACCCCTCTGCAACATGCTTTAGACGTTTCCAATCGGGACCAGATTTTGCATGTGATATCTTCGACCATAATGTCACCGAATACGAGTATTAGATGGAAAGAACAATCACTTTTATTTTTTGAGTGTCCATAGAGCAGTCTGAACTTTGACCCTCCTTTGACACGCCTAAACCATCTCCAACCGGGCCAAAAATTTTTGTGTTATATTTTCGGCTATATTATTATCGATTTAGGGGTTGAGCCTTTGGAAATCTGATGATAAAATTGTCTCCATACAAATAAGGAACACCTTAATACACACATATATAGGCATATATATATAGCGCATATGGGTATAATTTTACGGGGTCTCGAGGTACTCAGCTAGGACAAGCAGGTACTCACGCACCTACATTTATATCGGTTAGACGCAGAACCGTCGTTCATGTCCGTGCGGTAAAAGCACGCTGTGCGGTTATATCCAAACTCTTTTCGTATATCCGATAAAACCTTCACGAAGGTAATTCTACACATATGAATCATATATCAATTTGTACTGATAATATTCATATCTAGAACTAAAACAAACCTATGTTATGGAATCTTTCGTTTGAAAAACTCTGCACACAATACTTTAAGACACATCCAATTTTTTTTGCTGCAAATAGTGTGAAATACATATATAAATTTCTTGATAGCTAAACTAGATAAACTTTGAAAGCAAAAATATTTTTCTTCTTCTCTTTATTCCCTCATTTCCATGTTCAGCAGCTAAGTTGCAAGAAAAAAAATCGCCTTCTCATTTTTACAAGTTCTTTTTTCGGAATTTTGCATTTTTTTATTGTTCTTCATTGTTTTTATCACTTTGGCGTAATTTCTATGCAAATCGCTTAACTTTTTAACACTTTGAAATGGTTCCATTTTGGTTATCGCTTATAAATAGATTGTATGAAGTGAAATGTGTCTATTTTTGAATAACTCGAGTTTTTGATGAAGGTACTATCATATAGGTATGTGAGTATGTCTGTAAAAAAATAGAGTTTATAGAGTCAATTTCATGTCAATAAGTTTTATATTTATTGGTAAACGTTTAATTTAATAAATTTTTGACGGGTGAATATTTTTAATGCTGGTGTGGACTTTATATGAAGGTACGACAACCCTGTAGGGCCACCTCGAATCATATAACTTTAAACGAGCTAAACTTGTATATTTGTATATTTGTATATACGGACTATCTCGGGAACCGCTAGACCAACTTGGATAAAATTTTGAATATAGATAGTATGAATGATTCTAAGACCATACCTAGGGTTGCCACGTTACCGCAGTATATTTGTATATCCGGACTATCACGGGAACCGCTTGACCGCTTTGGATACAATTTTGAATATAGATAGTATGACTGATTCTAAGACTATCAACTTGGAGGTTTTCCACTTGGAGGGTGTACAGGGTTGCCACATATCTCAATTTTTTTTTTTTAATTATGGAGGTTGATATGCCATTATGGGTATCAAATAAAAGCTATTTTCGCCGACATACCAACCAAAACATTTTCCAGAAGGGTTGCCGCCCAGGGTTACCATTTTACCGTATTGTATTTGTATTGTATATTTTTGGGATCATATTTGGATTATTTTAGGATCATTTTGAGATCATTTAGGGGCCACTTTGGCATAATTTTGGGGCTATTTTGAAATCATTTTGGGTTATTTTTGGATTAATTTGGGACAATTTTGGGGTCATTTTCGGATCATTTGGGAGTTATTATGGGATCATTTTAAGATCATTTTTGGACCATTTTCGGATAATTTTTGGGTCATTTTGGAACCATTTGAGGGTATTTTTGGGATGGTTTTGGGAACATTGTAGGATTCTTTTGGTATCATTTTTGGATCATTTTGGTTTCATTTTCGAATCATTTTGGGTACATTTAAGGGTGTTTTTGAGGTCCTTCGGGATCATTTAGGGTCATTTTGGGGTTATTTTGGGATCATTTTGGGATCAATTTTGGGTCGTTCTGGGTTCAATTTCTGATCATTTTGTGAACGTTTAAGGGTCTTTTTGGGATCATTTTAAGATTATTTTGCGATAATTTTAGGGTCATTTTGGGATCATTTTGGGTAAGTAAAGTTAGCGGAGAATTTATAGCACCGATCAAGCTCAGTCACCCAGGTACTAAAAAATTATTCAAATAAAAAATAAAAAAAATATTCATTATTTCTACGTACCATACGAAAACTAACACTTTTCAAATTTTTTACGAAAACTAATACTTTTCAAAAATTTTGGAACCTGCTTAAAAATTTTTGGTGTTCTTAAACTACCTATCAAAAAGCTTGTACACCACATAAATGTTGGAAAATTTGTGAAAAAGAGTACAAACCAAAGGAATGCATAAAGTTTAAACTCAACTCAAACCAAGGTGACATTGTTATGAAACTGTTATTTGAAAATTCTGTGAACATATAAATTGTCTTAAAGTGCATAGATATGGTATGTAGGTAATTAAATTCTGATATGAGTATATAAAAATTTCAAACGAAATAAAGAAAGGGCTTGTGGATATGTTTCAATATCAGGAATAGCTAATTCGGCGAACTAGTGAGTTTGGTTGAACTCGATCTTAATTGCTTTGACGTTTTAGTGTTAAAACAGGAGTGTATGCACATATGAGGCCCATCAAAACAGGAAAATTTCCAGAAAAATTTTTCCTCATCCCTTGTCAATTTTGGTTTTGTAACAAACCGGTTTCGGCGATTCGCCATCTTCAGAGTTTGATTCCGTTCTCAGAACAAGCTCTTTTCCTATTTCGTTTGAAATTTTCATATACTCATATCACACTAATGAGAAGAATTTTATTACCTACATACCATATCTATGCAGTTTAAGACAATTTATATGTTCACAGAATTTTCAAATAACAGTTTCATAACAATGTCACTTGGTTTGAGTTGAGTTTAAACTTTATGCATTCCTTTGGTTTTGTACTCTATGGCAATAAGCAATTTTGTTTACCACAAATTTTCTAACATTTATGTGGTGTACAAGCTTTTTGATAGGTATTTTTAGAACACCAAACATTTTTAAGCAGGTTCCAAAATTTTGGAAATAATTTGAACATATGCACATTGAGGAGAGTAGAGAAAAATTTAATAAAAAAATATGAAGAAAAACTAATGGCGGCGATATACCAACAGATTATCATAACCACAAACGAGATTTTTGCCTAGCCTTTCTTTCCAAATTGTGATGTGTTGCTTTTGAGTTTTTCCTACAAGTTGGCGGGACCTACAGTTTTTTGCCGACTCCTTCTTTCTTTTCAAAATAAATTTTCATGTTACTGGTCGGCGCGTCCCAGTAATTCCCCAAGATTTTGTACGCTATTGACTAGCAGGGTTGATCTTGAATATCTCCAAAAATGTAACAATTTTTCTGGGCTAGAAACCATATTTAAATTTGGTTTTTATATTAGGCGGCATAAAGATGCTCCACAGTGCAAGAACGCAAACGCAAATGAATGAGAAATGAAATGAAATGCAGAACGCAAACGTAAATGAACGATGATTGTGATTGTGATTGAACTGTTTTGCTTTCCCAATCTCCTGCGCTGTCGTCTGTTCTTTGTGTTGCAGCATAAGCTTATTCGATTTTTTCGTATATGTATTAGAGAGAAATTGTGAGTAAATGAGCAATAGCAAAAGAGATGTTGTGCAGATGTACCTACAAATACCCTGCAGGGAAACCTCAAACCAGTTAGAAAAGTACTAGCATACAATTAAAATTTTCTGGCTGAATTCATACTAGTCAGGAAATATCCTTCTCATATTAGTATAAAACTATAATTTTCCGGCTTAAGTCATACTGGTCAGGAAATATCCATTCCATTCTAGTATTCGACTAGAATTTTCTAGATGAAATCATACTAGTTAAAAAATACAAAATTCATTGTTGTTGTTGTTGTTGTAACGAGGTGTAGCCCTGCCTAAATGTCAGACAGGGTCACCTCGAGTGTATTGCTCTTGGCCGGGTCGATATAAGAAAACGGCCCGGGTCGTTTCGGCACGATGGGTACAGCACAAGTACTGGTACCGTTCTCGTAGATCCGGCAATACAAGAAACTAAACTAGCCATGCAGGCTATGTAGGTCATTTAGCGTTACCCAGGGTGCACCAACTGGGAGGCGACCTACTTTTACACCCCAAATTCATTCGTTTCCTTTGCTTCTTTTTTCTCTCATAATTCACAGATGCTTTTTCGTGATAGGGTAAATATATGTAAATAGTCGCTGCTTTCTTTAGAATGAACATGAAAATAAAGGCAAATGTTAAAATGAAGGGTAAGTCATGAAAATTATAGTTGAAATCATACTAGGAGAGGTTCAATGCTTTTTGGACTAGTATGGGTCTAGTATATTTCGTACTAGTCCTTTTTGGACTAGTATAGGGATTAGTTCATTTTATGGAAATCATACTAGGCCAGCCTGAACTACTATGGAACTGGTATTTTACAACTAGTATAATTCTAGTATATCTAGACTAGTAGATGACTGGTATGTTCTGGTCAAAATCTGACAATTGACATTTCGTAGGACATCAACACGTAAAAAATACCAGTTGCTTATGTATATGGAAACAAGTAAAGAAAGCTGTCTTCGGCTGTGCCGAAGGCTAAATACCTTTCATGAATAAGCGTCACGATTTTCACTGTTTGATCCCCAGTACAGCCTGTGTGAATTTAACTTTAGCTCATACCGAAATTATCGGAGCTATCGATTATATGGGGACGATGTGTTATATTGGTCCAATCTCATTGATTTTTAACATCGACATTCCACATTCTAAAATAGTAACATTTACGAAATTTCACGTTCCTACCGATATAATTACAGGAGTTATCTACCAAAATCCGTTTATCGGAACAATCGATTGTATGGGGGCTATGTGAAATATTTATCCCATTTCAATGATTTTCAACATCGATATTTTACATATAAAAATAGCAATACTTACAAAATTTCACGTTCCTATGTGTTTAATTACAGGAGTTATCTACCAAAATCCGCTTATCGGAATAATCGATTGTATGGGATCTATGTGAAATATTTATGCCATCTCAATGATTTTCAACACCGATATTACGCATATAAAAATAGCGATACTTCCAAAATTTCACGTTCCTACGTATTTAATTACGGGAGTTATAGCCCAAAATCCGTTTATCGGAATAATCGATTGTATGGGAGCTATGTGAAATATTTATCCCATCTCTATGAGTTTCAAAATCGATATTTCGCATACAAAAATAGCAATACTTACAAAATTTCACGTTCCTACGTGTTTAATTACAGGAGTTATAGCCCAAAATCCGTTTATCTGAATAATCGATTGTATGGGAGCTATGTGAAATATTTATCCCATCTCTATGACTTTCAGCATCGATATTTCACATATAAAAATAGCAACACTTATAAAATTTCACGTTCCTTCGTGTTTAATTACAGGAGTTATAGCCCAAAATCCGTTTATCGGAATAATCGGTTGTATGGGAGCTATATGTTATATTGGTCCGATCTTGCTGGTTCCGACAAATGATTCATATATTGGAAAATGGTGGCCGCATACCATATTTCAGCCAAATATCTCAAAAATTGAGGGACTAGTTTGCGTTCAAACAGACAGACAGACAGACGGACAGACGGACATGGCTAAATCAACTCATCTCGTCATCCTGATCATTTCGGTATACTTATTGATGGGTCTATCTCTTCTTCTTCTCATATTTACAAACATCGGACCAAAGTTATAATACCATTTCATGTTCATGAAAGGTATAAAAAGACAAAACACTGATTAGTTGGGCCCGGTGCATCAACTAGTTTTAAAGTAGTTTTCAACTAGTTTCGTTCGCTGCAGGGTATCTAAAAATCCCTAAAAAGAGGAAAGGTCGTCCACAAAAACTTAATAAAAAGAACACATAAATTGGTGCAACACAGACGCTGAGAGGCAATACAGGGCGCTCTTCGCATTTGAATGTGTGAGTTATTTATAGAGAGTTACCATATGTGAGAACACGAACGAAGGTCATTTGTCTATTGTCTCACTTCTCTTATTTGCACTTCTTTTTTATTTTGGTCGATATCTCAAAAACCATTCCTTTTCCCAAATCCCTTCGTATACACCATCCTCCGCCTTTGTAGTTAATACGAACATTTTAAAACAAAAATCATCAAAATTGGTGATAACTTGAGTTGAAAATGCACTAGAAAATAAGTCATTAAAAATTTGAAATTCTGCTTACAGAGTACATGGTTAGTACTAGCTAAGGAAAGCAAACAAGCATCTTGTATATATGAGTGAAGCTGTTGGTTTTTGTAAAAATTTCCTTTATTGATTTTTTCTTACACAGTTTTTCACAAAATCCTACACTCAGTATGAATTAATGTGAATAAGTAAAGTGATTTTTAATGGAAATTGAAAAAGTTTTATGAGTTTTACACCTAAAGATGTAACCAAACCAAGAATGAGTAAATATGTAGGTACATAAGTGCATTCTAAATACAAGTACAACAATAATATACACACTCACTTGCTAACATAAAAATTAAGTACTTACTACAACAAAACTCTAGAGCAAGTTAACATGGAATTTAAAATTTTACTTTAACACATAGTAAGTACATACTTGATCTGAACAAGCTCTCATTGATAAGCATAACTTTCCTGACTCAAATTTTATTATCCTTGACTTCAATTTGCGTACAGGCTAATAAAATTGATAAATTGAATTTTGAACAAGTGCGAAATTTCAAAATCAATTTGACAACTTAACTTCAAGGAGGTGGAGTGAGAGATTGTTAATCTGGATCAGACAACATTCTTCACGCAGACCCCTAATTTCACCTCTCAAGTGCACTATCCCTGGTTCAGGAAGAGGATACGACTGGCATCACAAAGCCCTGTATTTGGATTGGTCATATTAGGACGTATACCTACATCATGGGTGGGCAGATTTGTCACAGCAGGTGTATAAGTGAGAACGCTTATACACGCGCTGTGATCGTCCGAACTATATTTTTAACATTCGCTGACCAAACAAGCGACACCCCCACGCGATGTGGTTTCGCCCCTTGCCCAGCGACGACTAAATCATTTGGTAAACAAAGAGCACAACGTGTCTGTGTGATGAATCCAACTTGTTTGACTGATCTTAAGATCTCTAGGGCGCCGATGCTTGACCTACATAATCAGGAAGAGGAAGTCAAATTTTTTGCCTGAGAACTTCTATCCCAAATACTACATGTTCTTCGAAGGTGCCAATGAGATTCTTGCATAATGTGTTCTTTGTTCGCAAAGAAAGAATTTTGTCTTACTCAGTGGTGAAAGTCGAACTCTTCTCTGAATTTATACATCTACATAAGGGTGGGTAAAGTTGGTTTTATTTTTCTCATTAAAAGTGATCTGCTGTATAAGAAAAAAAATATCACCAAAGGTCGCATATAAATATTGGGTGGTTACCGAGATATACGGATTTAAATTCGCATTTTTTTTGTGTAAGCCTTTTTTTCTTTAAAATAGAAATATTGTAATTGACGTTCTAAGAGGGAACATAGAAACCGTTTTCTAAAGTATTTTTTCCGTTCTTTTCGAAAATATATATTAAAAAAAAAAAATTATTGAAAAATTTGAGTAAAACTTTTATAAAAAAAAATTTCTAAATTTTTTTCAAATTTGGACATTTTTAATATTTTTTTAAATAATATTGATGTATATTTTTTTAAATTTTAATTTAAAGCTTGATCCTTGAAAATTATACCTTTTTTGTAATGGACCTCGAAATGCCAATTCGTTGGTAATGTCATCGAGTTGAAAATACCGTTTGGTTTGAGATCTTAGGGCCTCATTATGTATGGCGAACGATAGCTCAGACAAACGATTCGTCTGCTCATAAGATAGCGTAGCCATCGCATTATTAATCACTTTCGTTCGCTCCATAGATTTTTTTTAAATATTTTCGACTTTTCCTTGACATAAAAAGCTAAAGTGAAAGTAAATGCGATTTTATGAGCAGACGAATTGTTCGTCTGAGCTATCATCGTCATACATAATGAGGCCCTTAACTACCATCCTTAAGAAAATATGCATTTAGTGGCTACTACCTGGATATATATAGATATAGATACGCTATAGCGATTGGCAAATGGAACAAATAATGTAAGCTTTAAAATTGTTTATGCGTCTTTTTATATCGAAGCTTTTATCTTCCTAAATTCACCCTCTGGTATTACAAAACAACAGTTACAATGTATATGCTTTAAGATGTACTAATTAGTGGTAGAATTGCAAATAACCAAACTTCTTTAACATCTCCAAAGTTAAATACTTAGATACATACATACGCACCTGCATACATAAATACACTTAAATGTAGATAACACAAGGTAAAAGTTTTGAAAATACAATTGTCTTTATGTAACTGAAATGTTTCGGTTGCTCATTTCCTTTTATATCTAAGTAAAAGCGTATCAAAGCGTTTGCTCTGTTACATTTTGAGGTTGTTTATTTAATTCGAATTTCATTGTATGCAAAGGCAAGGAGTTTTGAGAAAAAACCAAATTAAAAGTTAAATTTAAGTCCTTTATTCAGTAAAGTTTTATTGAATATATGATAAAAGGGGTCAGGAAAAGTTCCATAACATTTGTATGAAATATATTTATTATATAAAATAGAGTTGAATTTTTGTTCGTATCCCTCTCTCTAAGTAAATAACCATCAGATTTTGATAATTTTTGTTTTAAAATATTCGTATTAGAAATGCGGAGAATGTTGTATACAAAGGGGTTTGGGAAAGGGAACGGTTTTGGAGATATCGACAAAAATCCTAAAAAATAAGAGAAGTGTAACTAAGGAAAGTGAGACAATAGATAAGTGACATTCGTTCGCGCTCCCACATTTGTTTACTCTCTAATAACTCGCACTGTTTTGCCTCTCAGCGTCTGTGTTGTATCAATGCAACTAACGTTTTGGTGGACTTTTTTTGCGCTCTTTGGGTATTTTTGGGGTTTTGTGCATATGCCGAACACCCAATTTTCTATTGTTTATTTGCTCAACATTTCTCTCTAATACATATACAAAAAAAAAAAAAATTAAGCTGCAACACAACGAACAGAAGAAAGCGCAGGAGATTGGGGAAGCAATAAAATCAATCACAACCGTCGTTCATTTGCGTTTGCGTTCTGAGCAACAACGCTCTTGCACTATGGAGTATCTTTATGCCGCCAAATATAAAAAGCAAAATTAAAATATTGTTCAATGAGCCCAGAAGATTGTTAGCTTTTTTGTAACAAAAATCCGATAGGTGGCGCGTAGGTCTGAAAATGTATTATTACAATGAAAAAAAATAAAAAATATTTTCCTAAAAAACATCCCTCATCTAGAGATAAGATCGGGGTAGTAAAAATTGAAAATCCTAATTATGGACCGATTTGGCTGATATTTAGAGTGTTTATTACTTAATTAATCTCTAAATGTTAAAAAAAAAATTTTGCCGCTAGGTGGCGGGTGATTCGTTCTATGTCTATTCGTTTTTCAACCAACTTCCCGCTGAGGTAGGACCTTAAAAATTTTCCCATCGTTTAGTTTTCCACCACAACGCGATAGAACAAAAAAATATTTCCGATAGGTGGTGCACGGGTAGCGATATTTGCAAAATTTCTTTCCCAGAGGTTTTGCTTTCGATACTGTACTAACTTGCCGTTGTATTGGGGTTTTGTAATTTTCACCATCGTTTAGGTTTCGATGACAATGCATTATTCATTTATCGTCCTATCTTAAATTTATCCTTTATTGCTAGCTGCTTATCTGCATGCCTCTCAAGCGCCATCTGCATGTCAATGCCATTGAAATTTCGAGTATCCCAGTTTTACTTCTTCGACCCCAATATCATGCGAGAATAATGGTACCCATATAACAATACAAACTCCAAATGGTAAAGGAGCTGTCAAAGTTGGAGGGAACGAAGTTAACACAAACTTGGGCACGATTTTGGAGATATCGACATTGCTATATCGTGAAAAGATGATTTTATAGCAAAGCTCATATCGGTAATAAGATCGTTACAAACTTACAAATCGTCGCTCGCTTGCCAGAGGCATGAATGCGCAAATTTTCCAGATTTGAGCAAGGACAGAAGCCGAAACCGAAACCGTAACCATAACCGATTATATCCGATTCATTTTTTAAGCATTGAATTTGAGTTAATAGCCTCACGTGATTAACTTCTCGTTTCGCTACGATTCACGAAAATTCTCTGTTTCCTAAGTACAAGGAATCCCCAAAAATTTGCAATGCCATTTTCATGAATGTGTAGTTTAATCTCTAAAAATTGTGTTACACATTCATGTTTCTGGCACAACAAAATGTCCAATATTGAATTTTCAAATTTTTTTAAATTTTCGTTGTGCCAGAAGCATGAATGTGTTGCACTCACAAACAGACACCATGGCATATACGTAAAAATTTTACTACACATTCGTGTTACTGGCACAACGAAAATTTAAAAAAAAATTTGAAATTAAATTTTTAAACATTTTTGTTGCGCCAAAAACATGAATGTGCTACGGATTTACTTTCGAGATTTTAAAAGAGGAATTAAAGGAATATTAACCTTAAACCTTTATCAGTGGAAAAAAAATATTGTGAATATAACTTTCAAAAATATACATTTGTCAAAACCTAAAATTTCAAATTTTTCGAGAGCAATCAACTTTCAAATACGATTTCCCAAAATTTAAATTTTAACCTGCTATTTCTCCCACTTACCTGGTTAATCAAAGTTCCTTGAACTCACAAAAATAAAAATAATAAGTTTTTCAGTATTTTCCTCATTTTTATTAATTGTTTTTAATTTCTTATGGGTTTACGCATTTCAAATTTACATTACTTATCACTTTACATTTTTTTTTCTATTAACATTTTTTTTTTTTATATTGCCACAATTTGTATACGTAACTACTAAGTAGATTAACTTATTCAGTTAGGGATTTTATGGTTTTTATGTATTTTTGCAATATGTTTCGAGAAATACCTATGTAATTAGCAAGTGCTGTTTAGTCTAACTGCAGCACTGGCATAATTAAGATTTCATATATATATATATTCTTTTATTAATTTACAGTTTGAGAGCTTATATAAATACTAAGTTTTGCTTATAAATATTTATTTTAAATATACATTTCTTACTAAATTCAATTAAATACCTATGTATATATATTACTTTAAATATTAATCCTCTCCTTCACGCTTGTAGTCAGTTATAAGATTTTGGATTTTAAATGAAAGTATGTTTCATTCTTTGTATAGTATAACCTACACTTGTTTGTCTTTTTTAATCCTTAGTAGATACAATTTCGAGTTTCTTTGTTTGTTGCTTATAAAGTTTGTTTATGTAACACATACATACGTAAACATTAACTTACTTAAGTCTATATACACATGTACTTATATAGGTCAGTGTGTATCCATAATTACACATTACGAATTTTCTACTATTTGTTTATTATTTTAATCTAAATGATTTGTGTTTTTTTTTTTACTTTCTATAACAATAAAGTTTTGTATGTAAAGTATGTCAAAACAAAAATTTAATATTTTCTACAATTTTCAATTTAAATTATAATTTATGAAAAATAAGCTTTTTAAGCTTTCTTTGTTGTATTATTGTTGTAAAAAATTAGTTTGTTAATTAAATAACATAATTATATCTAATAATCACTATGTACAATAAAATACTACCTCACTTGCTATATACAAATCTACAAACACATAGATACATACCTACATTTATCTTACTTTATTACATTTACATATTTCAATTATCGTGTACTTAATTCAGTCTTTGGAAGAATAACTTTTAAGTTAATAACAAATTATACATAATACCTATTTTGTATGTATTAAATGTAATAATGTAATAGATCGGCTGATAAAGCTGACTAAAAATCAAGAAGAGAAAAGCTAATTTGTTTTTAAATAAATAGCTGCAATCAACATACAGAGAAAATTTCGCTGGTGATAGATAAGAATTGACAGTGATTTGGTCAAATCAAGCAAAATATAGTTATATCAAACAAAATATCTGTTGATTCAACCAAAATATCTCTTGATTCTAACAAAATCACGGTCAATTCTTATACATTCCCAGCTCATTTTTCTCTGTGAATGCCATCAACTCAAAATGTATAGAAAATATAATGTCCAATGTTTTACAAATACAAAAAAAACTTAAACCTCGCTATATACCAATGAATGAGTGGACATCGCACCAATCACTTTTTATCTCTTTGTTGAACTTTCACTCACTAACAAGTACCGCAGCAACAGCATATGCTGTCGTGTCGTTACTTGCAAGTGAGCGACTGAGCATAACCAACGAAATCCACTGATTGGTCAGTTCAATCATAGCTCTCTCAAAAAAGCGCCACAACAATTTAATTGTTAGAGCGGCAAAGCAAAGAGCGTACGTAATAATCTGTGAGAAATTGGTTCTCAGATTTTCGGGCAGCTGCATTGTTCTGGTCAATGGAAAAAAACAAGCTATTTAAATGCTAAGAACGTCACTATATGTATTTATTAACTATATCAATTTCTTACATCTTCATTTAATTTTAATCAAATTAATTAATTGTATTACAAATAATCGCTTCATTTTAAAATTTGTTTTAGCACTTCATACATCAAAGTTTTCATTTAGTACCTAACTCATATAATAACTATTTTTACTTCTACGCTATTTACTGATTTCTGTAAACATTTCATTAAATTTTTCTGTATTTATATTCATTTTAGTATCTTCCACCTTTAGGCAATTAAATAATTAACAATTATGCGTCTACATAATGCAATCTCAATTAAGTTTGGTACAGTCATACTTTTATCACACAAACACACGAACAAAAATGCTAGAGAAAGTATATAGAAATCAGTTTTAGGTTAAGCTAAGATAACAAAAAAATAAAAAAATATTAATAAGTGCAAAAAAATAAGTGAATAAATGAATATAAAAATTAAACAAAATAAAATAAAAAAAAATCAAATGAAATAAAATAATAGAAAATAAAATAAAATAAAATAAAATAATATAAAATAAAATAAAATAAAATAAAATAAAATAAAATAAAATAAAATAAAATAAAATAAAATAAAATAAAATAAAATAAAATAAAATAAAATAAAATAAAATAAAATAAAATAAAATAAAATAAAATAAAATAAAATAAAATAAAATAAAATAAAAAAAAATAAAATAAAATAAAACAAAAAAAAAAAAAAAATAAAATAAAATAAAATAAAATAAAATAAAATAAAATAAAATAAAATAAAATAAAATAAAATAAAATAAAATAAAATAAAATAAAATAAAATAAAATAAAATAAAATAAAATAAAATAAAATAAAATAAAATAAAATAAAATAAAATAAAATAAAAAAAAATAAAATAAAATAAAATAAAATAAAATAAAATAAAATAAAATAAAATAAAATAAAATAAAATAAAATAAAATAAAATAAAATAAAATAAAATAAAATAAAATAAAATAAAATAAAATAAAATAAAATAAAATAAAATAAAATAAAATAAAATAAAATAAAATAAAATAAAATAAAATAAAATAAAAACAAAAATAAATTAAAAATTAAACGAAATAAATCAAAATAAAATAAAATAAAATAAAATAAAATTATAAAAAATGTAAATAAATAACAAAAATAAATTAAAAATTAAACGAAATAAATCAAAATAAAATGAAAATAAAAAATAAATAAGTAAATATAAAATAAGATAAGATACAAAAATTAAAAAAATAAAACAAAATAAAGAAAAATAAAAAAGAAAAAAAGCGTGTTGCATAGTACTCTTGAAAGAAGTTAACTTCTTACCTTAAGATAAATTATAGCAAAAATATCATAAATACCCAAGTAACATGAAGGGACCCAGGAAGGGTATGAAATTTATTTAGATAATGCTATCCATATTCATTATTAAAAAAAACAGTTTCGCTAGTTGGACACCCAGACAACTGTTGCAAGGTCAATGGATTCCCAAGATTTTGGTCGATATGCTAACAAAGAAATAAATAAATTTCCATTAGGTGGCAACTCTGCAAGAAAATATCTTTGCTGGTATATGGCCAAAAATATATTTCATTTGATAAAACAAATTTTGGGCAGGTGGCAAATCGATTCAGCGATTCCCGAGATATTTCTGGATATACGAAGGAATATAATAATAGGGTTAGGTGACAGTCCTATTTGGCAACCCTGACTGAAAATATTTTTGTTGGAATACTGCTGGAAACACTTTTAATTGAATGCCCATATTGGCATATCCTGCTAAATATTTATAGAAAACTGAGATAGGTGGCAACTCTGTAAACCACCCGAAGTAGCAACACCCAAGTAAAGAGTTAGAATGAAGCCAACTATCTATATATATGCCAAATTTGATTCAAATCGCTTCAGCCGTTCCCCATAAAAGTATGTATAAAATATTTAAGTCCGTTGCCACTATTCGCTGTCTCAAGTCTGAACACTCTTGCCACTTTTTTTTTAATTCAAATTTCTCTCTCCATAAAAACTTTGCATCGCCGCAAAAGAAGTTAACTTCAATATGTGTTCATGGCTTTTTTATTCAGATTCTAGAAAACCTTAAAGGATTTTTTCCATTGGAGCGATCTCATTTCATTAACTACTTACTTACAAATCGTGTAGGTTACCTCAAAATCTAGAGTAAAAATTGTTTTGTTTCTCTTTTTAAGTACAAATTATACAACTTATTAAGCCGAAAAAAATTGTTTCAACCCACCCTAATCTACGCCTACTAATTTAATTTAGTTTCATACATGAGCATTTCATTCAACGTTGGCTGGTATCTACATAGCGTATACGCAACTTCTTACCTTCAAATTTTAATACAACATAGTTGAAACGTTGAAATCAGCTTTAAATCACATGAGAATATATCTATCAATCAAATAGGCATTGACTAACTCACATACAGGAAACACACACACTTCACACATCATTTGGGATTAATTCGTATCGTATTACGCATCACACAACAATCATTTCATCATCACCGTTAGAGATCACATTTGAAACGCACCGTCAATTAATGTCACACGCGCAATTCATCCATTAACGGATGTTGTTGTGCTTGTTGTAACTGTGATTGCTGTTGATGTTGGTGTTGTTGCTGTTGCTGCTGCTGCTGCTGCTGATGATGTTGCTGTTGAGCAATGTGTGCATGTTGATGTGCTTGTACGTTAGATACAGAGGGTGGTGGTGGTCCACCGCCCATTAACGATGTCGTCATATTTTGATTATGATGATTTTGCAAATGTTGTTGATGTGTTACAACCAATTGTTGTTGTTGATGCTGCTGATGTTGTTGCTGCTGCTGTTGCTGTTGTTGCGATTGTTTCATACAACTTTTTTTGGTCAGCGTACCACATTGATTGCCCATCACTTGTAATGCATGTGGCGTTGACATAAGGCTCATCATATTATTTCCAGTACCAGCGCCACTTAACAGACACCGGCCACTACCACCACCGATACCTCCTCCACCGCCGCCATCGTTACTACCACCAGGGCTGCCCGTAGCACCCAAACTGGCATTATTGCTAATACCGCCGACACCTACCGTATTACTCGTCACATTGAGCGCACCGCCCGCATTCGCCAGATTCATGCCGCCACCACCTCCACCTCCCGCATCTTGCAGCGTTTTTAAATGTTTCGGTGGTGGTGGCGCACGATGTGGTATATCAGCAAATTCTGGTGGTGGCAGCTGATGCTGATGTTGCAACGCGTGATGATGTGATAATATTGTTGCCGGATCACTTTTCGTATGTATCGTTAATGTCTCAAGATCACCACAAATATTATTTGGCATTTGTCCATTTTCTTGTCGTTTCAGTTTTGTTTGTGCGCGTGGCTCATTCAAACGCGTTTTATCGCGTTGATAATAAACACCAGCAAATATGAGTACATTGAGTATGAGTAAGGAGCAACCAATTGCTATGGTGACGCTCAACGCAGTCGAATAGGCAGCAAAGCCATCTTGCGCATCGGGTGCTTGACCACTGCCTGCAGCATGTGCTTCGCCATCGTCATCGCCTGGATATAGCTTACCGCCATAACGTGAACCATTGCGTGCTGATGAGGGTGATGATAGATTCAGCAAAGAGAATACTTGATTGGTGAATAATGTAAAATTACCGAGTGCTGCAGTGCCTGCATGTGGTGAATAGGGTGGATTGAGGGGCTTTATGGTTGCATCGCTTGCTATATTATTGTCCAGTTCATCATCGGTGTCGTCGTGTAGTTGATGGTGTGCGGCGGGCACGTTATCACCGCCTGGCTTATGTAGGTCAGGTATGAGATTTAGCCAGAAGGATAGTCGATGTGCACGATAATGATTTTTCAGCTTAGGCTTTGTGTCTGTGAATTAGAAAGCAAATGTGGAAATTTTGATTACAAACAGAGTGCATACGAGAATAACATCAGTTTTATGAAGGAATAAATAGTTTGCTAAATTGTTGAAAGTAATAATAAGCTTAGCTGTGAAATGTAATTTAAACTGACTAATTAAATCATTATTTAACTGATATATTTTGAGAAAGTTATAACTTTATAAATTTTTTTCATTTCGTTTAACTCTATTTTATGTTATTTTATTTTATTTTATTTTATTTTATTTTATTTTATTTTATTTTATTTTATTTTATTTTATTTTATTTTATTTTATTTTATTTTATTTTATTTTATTTTATTTTATTTTATTTTATTTTATTTTATTTTATTTTATTTTACTTTATTTTATTTTATTTTATTTTATTTTATTTTATTTTATTTTATTTTATTTTATTTTATTTTATTTTATTTTATTTTATTTTATTTTATTTTATTTTATTTTATTTTATTTTATTTTATTTTATTTTATTTTATTTTATTTTATTTTATTTTATTTTATTTTATTTTATTTTATTTTATTTTATTTTATTTTATTTTATTTTATTTTATTTTATTTTATTTTATTTTATTTTATTTTATTTTATTTTATTTTATTTTATTTTATTTTATTTTATTTTATTTTATTTTATTTTATTTTATTTTATTTTATTTTATTTTATTTTATTTTATTTTATTTTATTTTATTTTATTTTATTTTATTTTATTTTATTTTATTTTATTTTATTTTATTTTATTTTATTTTATTTTATTTTATTTTATTTTATTTTATTTTATTTTATTTTATTTTATTTTATTTTATTTTATTTTATTTTATTTTATTTTATTTTATTTTATTTTATTTTATTTTATTTTATTTTATTTTATTTTATTTTATTTTATTTTATTTTATTTTATTTTATTTTATTTTATTTTATTTTATTTTATTTTATTTTATTTTATTTTATTTTATTTTATTTTATTTTATTTTATTTTATTTTATTTTATTTTATTTTATTTTATTTTATTTTATTTTATTTTATTTTATTTTATTTTATTTTATTTTATTTTATTTTATTTTATTTTATTTTATTTTATTTTATTTTATTTTATTTTATTTTATTTTATTTTATTTTATTTTATTTTATTTTATTTTATTTTATTTTATTTTATTTTATTTTATTTTATTTTATTTTATTTTATTTTATTTTATTTTATTTTATTTTATTTTATTTTATTTTATTTTATTTTATTTTATTTTATTTTATTTTATTTTATTTTATTTTATTTTATTTTATTTTATTTTATTTTATTTTATTTTATTTTATTTTATTTTATTTTATTTTATTTTATTTTATTTTATTTTATTTTATTTTATTTTATTTTATTTTATTTTATTTTATTTTATTTTATTTTATTTTATTTTATTTTATTTTATTTTATTTTATTTTATTTTATTTTATTTTATTTTATTTTATTTTATTTTATTTTATTTTATTTTATTTTATTTTATTTTATTTTATTTTATTTTATTTTATTTTATTTTATTTTATTTTATTTTATTTTATTTTATTTTATTTTATT
>CAXKVI010000001.1:173771531-173799125 GCA_964058755.1 Campiglossa producta | reverse complement strand
ACTTTACAAAATATAAACTTTTTTGTTGCCCCCCCTTTTATTTAATGGCATTGTTTCTTATTCTTTGTGTAGCATTGAAGCTCACTTGTATAGCAAATATGTATATCTAGACAACCTGGAGTAAATTTGGTTAGTTCCAAATGGGCTTGGTACTAATCGCAAGCGGGTTGGATGGCACATTCCACAAACATTCCAAAAACTCCACGGAGTAACCAAATCAAAGCGAGAAATGTAAAAGGTATACCACCTTTCTATGAAAAATAGTTTCTACTCCCTAAGTAGTATTCTTTACATGATTAATGTAGGTACTCAAATTCTGTAATGTAGGTACTACTTCTTTGAGAGGCAGTTCGTACAAATTTTAACACGGTAGATATGAGTGTATGTTAATGCATAGAAAGTTTAATATTTGCTATCAGTGCGTCTTTTCAAAATTATTGAAGTGTGACAAAATGGGCTGCTAAGTCAGAATGTAAGTGAATATGAAAATGCCAGTGTAGGTAGGTATTTGTGTATATGTATTAAGGTGGTCCTGCAGTGTATGGAGAAAAGCTTTAGGTAGATTCTAATGTAGCCGAAAATATCCTTATGTGTACAATTTAATGTATGCGATGTATGTTGGTAGAGGTCAAGATGCGTCCTAGGTAGGTAGGTAGGTAGAAGTGGCTGCCGCAAAGGCACACCTAGGCCAGCAATAAAAGGCCCGTTGTGATACCACCAAACACTAGGAAAGTCAGTCCCGGGGTCCGGCCATATGGATGCGTCCTAATCGGGTTGACTGTAAAAAAAAAAAAAACTAATAATATAAAATTAATACAAAGTAAAAATAAAAAGATAACAAAAAAAGATAACAAAAAAATTAAAAAAATAAAATAAAATAAAATAAAATAAAATAAAATAAAATAAAATAAAATAAAATAAAATAAAATAAAATAAAATAAAATAAAATAAAATAAAATAAAATAAAATAAAATAAAATAAAATAAAATAAAATAAAATAAAATAAAATAAAATAAAAATAAAATAAAATAAAATAAAATAAAATAAAATAAAATAAAATAAAATAAAATAAAATAAAATAAAATAAAATAAAATAAAATAAAATAAAATAAAATAAAATAAAATAAAATAAAATAAAATAAAATAAAATAAAATAAAATAAAATAAAATAAAATAAAATAAAATAAAATAAAATAAAATAAAATAAAATAAAATAAAATAAAGTAAAATAAAATAAAGTAAAATAAAATAAAATAAAATAAAATAAAATAAAATAAAATAAAATAAAATAAAATAAAATAAAATAAAATAAAATAAAATAAAATAAAATAAAATAAAATAAAATAAAATAAAATAAAACAAAATAAAATAAAATAAAATAAAATAAAATAAAATAAAATAAAATAAAATAAAATAAAATAAAATAAAATAAAATAAAATAAAATAAATAAAATAAAATAAAATAAAATAAAATAAAATAAAATAAAATAAAATAAAATAAAATAAAATAAAATAAAATAAAATAAAATAAAATAAAATAAAATAAAATAAAATAAAATAACTCTTTGTTGCTTTTTTGACTTGTTGTCTATTGCTGTAAATACCGACGGTATTGAGAACGGTGTTTTTTGAGAACACATTTTCATACAATCCTGAAAATTGCTTGTAAATACCGTCGGTATTTACAGCAATAGACAACAAGTCAAAAAAGCAACAAAGAGTTAAATGTTATAAATGGAAAAATATTCGTGCTTAATTTAGTATGAAAATTCTTTCATAGGTTTCACACCAAGTCCTAAAAATTCGCAAATCTTTCATATAAGTTAGCATTGAAATTAAAGAAATGTTCTATATGGAAGTATAAATATATGCATAAATGGACACTGAGAAGGGTTTACCTTCAAGCTGGGTAGTGGCCTAAGGTGCTAGACCTTCTAGCATACAAGTCACTACAGTGTTGTGAGTTCGACTCTCACAATGCCGGGAAGAAAAGTCCTTGAAGAGATGTAACTCCAGTATCATCGAAACATATGTCGGCTTGTCTGGTTCCTGCAGCGCGTAGGTAAATTTTTCTCAAAAAACACATTTTCATACAATCCCGAAAATTGCTTGTAAATACCGTCGGTATTTACAGCAATAGACAACAAGTCAAAAAAGCAACAAAGAGTTAAATGTTATAAATGGAAAAATATTCGTGCTTAATTTAGTATGAAAATTCTTTCATAGGTTTCACACCAAGTCCTAAAAATTCGCAAATCTTTCATATAAGTTAGCATTGAAATTAAAGAAATGTTCTATATGGAAGTATAAATATATGCATAAATGGACACTGAGAAGGGTTTACCTTCAAGCTGGGTAGTGGCCTAAGGTGCTAGACCTTCTAGCATACAAGTCACTACAGTGTTGTGAGTTCGACTCTCACAATGCCGGGAAGAAAAGTCCTTGAAGAGATGTAACTCCAGTATCATCGAAACATATGTCGGCTTGTCTGGTTCCTGCAGCGCGTAGGTAATTTTTTCTCAAAAAACACATTTTCATAAAATAAAATAAAATAAAATAAAATAAAATAAAATAAAATAAAATAAAATAAAATAAAATAAAATAAAATAAAATAAAATAAAATAAAATAAAATAAAATAAAATAAAATAAAAAAAATTAAATAAATTAAATCAAATCAAATCAAACGAAATGAAATATAATAAAATAAATAAAAAAAAAATAGAAAAAAAAAATAAATAAATAAAATAATATAAAATAAAATTTGTTGGCTTAGAAATTTTCTATCACTCTTGAGGTTACTTCTGTAACTTTTCTTTTAAATTCTAAGACTAGAAAAACATTTTAATGTTTTTTTTGACTGAGTCCAACTGTTAGTATGAGCGTATGTTCCAAAGTGTGTCACATACATTTTAAGTTCGATATCATTTCATTTCCTCACACATGCATATATGTATGTTACATTACGGTACTACGAATAATTGCAGCCTCCACCTACTTTTGCCACAAATTGTCTGTCGTCTTACCAAAACTTCAAGTGCACAATTCTAGTTACATACACTCATTAGTAGCACAATTGCTTTCATTATCATCTTGCATCGATTTATGCATTTTTTCTTTTACTTTTTCATAAGTTCCATATTTTTCATATTCGTTCTAGCATTGTTCTTTTCCATTTGGCAAGTCAGCTTAAGTCAAAGTTTTTACAAAAGTTTGCCACTTTTTGTTGTTTGTTCGTTGTAGAATTTGCGTTGGCTGTTTTTTTTTTTTTGTTTTTATCTACCGCAAACTTTTGCTGAATATTCGATAATTTCGTAAGTTTTGCAAAGAATATGATTTTAAATTTTTTTGCTAAAAAAGGGCAGATGTACACCAGCAGAAAGACACAAGCTTTAGGAAATATGAGTACTTAAAAGAAAGTTTAAGTCAATTATTGGGTATTATTCTATTACTTAGGGAAGACTTTGTTTGTGGCGGGTGCGCAACTCAAGACACGTTTCACCAAAGAGCTTAAAAACTGTAAAAAAATTTTATAGATATTTTTTAATACTTTGTCGATCCTGATGTACGGCTCGGAATCATGGACAGTGTCAAGGGAAGATGAAATGGACTTGGAGTATTTGAGAGAAAAGTTCTTCGGAAGATGGACCATAATCACGTGATGCCATCGGCACTCGAATTCTGCAGCAGAAAAAAGGGGGAGACCTCGACTAAGATGGTAACAGCAAGTGGAGGATGACTTGAACTCCCTTGGTATTTCTAATTTGCGTCAGTTGTCGCTAAAATGGAATGACTGGCTTGCATTGATACGATGCGGCCAAAATCACCATATTCTATGATGACCTTCCTAGGTGTTGCCACTTAAACGGTTTAATGTGGTTGCCAAATATCTATTTTTTGGCTTTCAAATATTCTAAAAGGTACGGCTTTCGCCAGGGTTGCCACCTACTATCATTATTTAATTTTTTGGAATATCCTCCCTCATCTCGAAAACGACTTCACCTTCTTATATCAACGTAGCACATATGGTACACTTAAGGCTCTTCCACGCAAGCATTGCCACTAGGTCTTAGAGTTGCCACCTTTTTGAAATTTTTAAAAATCTAGAGGATACACCAATGGGTATCAAACAAAAGTATTATTGAAAAAAAAATATTTCTCGATAAACGTATCATCTAGGGTTGCCATCTAAACCCAATATATCTGTTCTTTGGCTAATCCTCTATTATCTCAAAAATGATACGTTTAGAGACCTCAAAATTAAGCGTTTCAACAATGATTTGTAATCTGATTATCAAATGCAGGGGTTTTTAAGTTGTAATAAAAAAAATGGTTTGTATGAAGGGCTACGACTCAGGGTTGCCACCTAAATGCCGTTAAATATTTTTCTTTTCATGCCCACCATTATATCGAAAACGAATTCTTATGTGGACATAGGTGATATGGTACGTTTCAAGCTCTCCTGCTCAAGCGTGTAACAAGTTTTTGCAGAGTTGCCACCTTTTCAAACTTTTTTTAAGTAATACCTGGGTGACCAAGCTTGCTCGGTGTTATTTAACTTACTTACCCAATATGATCCCAAAATGACCCTAAAATAATCTCAAAATAATCCTAAAATGATCCCCGAACGACCCCAAAAAGGCGCTTAAATGTTCCCAAAACGATCCGAAATTGAACCCAAAAACGATCCGAAAATGACACTAAAATTATCCCAAAACGACCCCAAAGAGCACTTAAATGTTCCCAAAATGATCCCAAATTGAACCCAAAAATGATACGAAAATTACCCTAAAATGATCCCGAATTCTCCAAAAATGATCCCAAAATCACCCCAAAAAACCCGTAAATGTACCAAAAATAATCCGAAAATTACCCTAAAATTGTCCAAAAATGATCCCAAAATGACCTTAAAATAATCCTAAAATAGTCCCAAAACGATCGCAAAAAGACCGTCAAACGTTCCCGAAATGATCCAAAATTGGACCCAAAATGATTCCAAAATTTTACGAAATTGACCCCAAAATTGTCCAAAATTAATCCAAAATTGAACTCAAAATTATACCAAAGTGACCCCAAAATGATCCTAAAATAATATAAATATGATCCCAAATAAAATACGATAAATTGCGGCAACCCTACTTGAAAATATTTTAGTTGGTATGTCGGCGAAAATACCTTTCATTTGAAACCCATATTGGCATATCTTGCTACAAAATTAAAAAAAAGTGGGATAGGTGGCAACTCTGTAAATCGCCCCAAGTGGCAACCCCCAATAATCTCTAATACTAAGCCTAAAGTCGAGCGATATTACTGAATAAGAACATAGTGCAGCTCGAGGAAGACTTCGATAATAAGTGCTAAGTTCTTAAGAAAGTCAGGAAATTCTTTCCTTATGTCCAGCTTAAATGGACCTATAACACGCATTGAACTACACACGGCCAGAGTCCATACCGTCGCTTCTACACCGTCACTTCTAGCTTATTTTAAATTATGAACACCATTCCTTTTCATTCTTATTTTTTTTTTTGCAACCTTTCACAGCACAAAACTAATTAATTTTTGCGAATGATCCTACCCAAAGTTCACTACACTTTCCACGAAATGTCAGCCAAACCCCTACAGCTATTACCTTATTCAATCTAACTATAGAAAAAATATTATCAAAGCAAGCGAAATCGCTCTTGCACTGCGTTGAATTAACATTTTTCTCGAATAAAGGTGATTTATTTACGTTGTGCTACTTCATATCTAGATCTACTCATACCCATAAATATTTGTTTGTATTTAATTTTTTTGCGCCGATTTGCTGCTATCCTGCGGCTATAAGCATTAAATATGCAAAGGACACACTTTCCGTTTTGTCTTCTTGCTTTGACTACAAACCACAAATTGCGTTAAAATTTCATTAAAAATCTTATGAACGTGTACAAAAATTGCTGTAGGTAGTAAGCATGAATTTAAGAAAATAATTTAAATCAAAAAAAAATTTATTTATAATTTTTTCTGCGTCAAAGCACCATATTAATTTGAAAAGGAAATTGATTAAGATTTTAATTAAGTTTCAATTAAAATTTCTTGCTTGAAATATGTACAAGTCAGCTGCTTTTTAAGAAGTGGTTTATTCAACAGTCGATAGAATTAGCAAAACATTTCAAAATAAATTACAGCATGTCACAAAAGTATTTTTTCATTTGACTGAAAATATTTTTATTGTGAGCTCAAGGCCAAGAAAAAATGAATTTAGGTTTTCTTTAAATTTTATTATTGCTGTTAGTTTTTTTAATTTTTAATAATTTATATTAATAACTAAAATTTTTGTTTGAAGAGAAAAAGAAATCTTTGCTAGTTGCCAAAATCGATTTCGAAGATTTCTTTTTCTATTCTAACAAACTTTTAATTACAAGATAATATAAATTATTAAAAAGTACCTGGGTGACCGAGCTTGCTCGGTGCTATCCAACTTTACTTACCCAAAATGATCCCACAATGAAGCAAAAATGACCCTTAAATGATCCCAAATGACCCTAAAAACACCGTTAAATGTATCCAAAATGACCTAAAAATGATCCCAAAATGATCCAAAAATTATCCCAAAATAATCCAAAAAAGATCCCAAAACGACCCCAAAAAGACCCTCAAATGTTCCCAAAATGACCCAAAAATTATACCAAAATAATCCAAAAATGATCCCTAAATGACTCCAATATGATCCGAAAATTATACCAAAATTGTCCCAAATTAATTCAAAATTGAACCCAAAATGATCAGAAAATTATCCAAAATTATTCCAAAGTGACCCCTAACTGATCTCAAAATGATCCTTAAATAATCCAAATATATGATCCCAAATATATACAATACAACTACAATACGTTAAAATGGTAACCCTGGGCGGCTACCTTAGTTGAAAATATTTTATGTGGTATGTTGGCGAAAATACCTTTCATTTGATACCAATATTGGCATATCTCGCTCCATAATTTAAAAAAATTGAGATAGGTGGCAACCCTGTACACCACCCCAGAGGCAATCCCCAAGTAGATAGTCTTAGAATCAACCATACTATCTCTATGCCAAATTTCATCCAAATCGATCAAGCGGTTCTCGAGATAGTATCGGATTTACAAATATACAGCGGTAAGGTGGCAACCATAGGTGGCAACCCTACTTGAAAATATTTTCGTTGTCATGTCGCTGAAAATACCTTTCATTTGATACCCATATTGGCATATTTTTCTACAAAATTTAAACTTTTTTAGAATGGTGGCAACCCTGTAAAACGCCCCAGGTGGCAACCCCCAAGTGGAATTTTATCCAAATCGGTCAGGCGGTTCCCGAGACAGCCGGATATACAAATATATAAATATACAAGTTTAGCTCGCTTAAAGTACTAGTACCGCTTGTGATCGAAAATTCGACCAATAAAATCTTTAGGGGGTCGTGGGGTCGCTAGCCCCGTACCCCCATCTTTAAATTTCGGGGACGCCCCTGAAAATATACCGCCTATTCCTCGTTTTTTTTTCAATTTCCTTTCCATCGTTGCATACTTCATTCAAATCGGTCAAATGGTTCTTCACACGAGGTTCCTAGAGTTTTTCATGTCGCGTTTTTATATATTGAAAGATAAGATGAATCATGTAGAATATTAATAAACTAAATTTAGTAAAAAAAAATCGATAAAAACACCAAAAAAAGGACAGAAAAGTGTTTTTTTTTAAATGAGTACTAAATAAATTTTGAAAAAGTAACTTTACAAAAAAAAGTTGATTAACTTTTTTGTAGCCCACTCAATTTCCTTAAATGATCAGCATTTATCTTTCTATACATCGTTTTCTGCCTTTTTTGACCATTTTTGAAAGAAAAAATGGGAAATCGAAAAAGCCATCTAATTTTTGAGGCTAGAATATTACAAAACGGCGTTAGTCTGAGAAAATTTTGGTCTATGCAGCTTTTGTAGGGAATTCGATTTCCTTCAATAATATGTTCAGGTAAATGAAGTTTTACAAAATGATTTACCAAATATGAGATAAAGTCTGTAAAATCTAAACTAAGTAGCGATGATAGACCTCTAGACTTTAATTTAAAAATCTGAAAAAATTACAGAAATTTTTTTCATCTTTCCTAAAAAGAAAATCAGTATAATATTTGAAAAAATTTTTTTTTGGTTTTTTTGGCCCAGTCTAGAATACATATTTGCACCATCACAAAGTGTAATCAAATTATTTTCATATAATTACCACCATCTTACATACATACCGGAATTGATTTATTTCACGCTAGCTAATCCATGTAATTGAACATCCACTTGGATCTCATTACACGCATACATACCTGGATATATTTTAACAACCTGTATAAAATACACAATTTGTATATGATCAAAAATCCATTTAATATTAATAGCTCCCAGGTTAATTTAAAGACACCTGTAAATGTGCCTACATGCCTGTATTCAATATTATTAAAGAGGAATTCGATTCGAATTGAAATTGATTGACAGAGTACCCGTATTTTTGTTTGTTAAATAAATTTGAGCAATTTAATATAATGGAACGTGACAAATAACCGGATTATGACAACTAAATGGAATTGATTATATGTCAATTGTATGCTGAATTGAGGTTAGGGTGTTTTGTTAATGTTTAATGCTCAATCTACAACTTCATCTTTAATCATGATTGATATTTGCTTTGTTGGTAAATATTTGCTGTTAAGAAATATAGGGGAACACAATCTAGTGTGTTACAGAATAGTGAAACTGGTTGAGAGTTGTTGAGTAACCGGGTCCAAATGAGTCAAACAATTTGTTTAAAAAGAACCTAAAGTCGTCTACAAGGGAACCGAAATTCGGTTTTAGAAGCCGTATAATGTTGTTCAAAGATGGTCTAGCTCATTCAAAAGGCACGAAAATTAATTTCAAAGGAATGCATCCGAAAAAACTAAATATAGAATCTGAAAGAAAATAAATTTTTTCCCAGAAGAAAACAAAAAAAGATTTATAACATAGATGTGGCTTCACTTTTGCAGTGTTTCACTCCGTCTCTTAATATTTATTACGCACTTCTGAAATAGCTTTACCCTTCATTTTACCCTTTAATTGTAAATATGTGGTAGCATCTAAAAAAAAGAAAATTCGTTTTTTTTTTCTTTACAGCAGCAATTTGTACAACCAAATGTAGGTGGAGCTATGCAATGTGAATCACATAAACCGCCGAAAAAAAATTTATTTAATATTTATAAGAGTCAATCCCGTGAAATAATGTGGCATTAATTTTTAACAGCAGCATCAGCACAATATGAAATTTATTAGGGTGGATCGAAATGCTGTTTAGTGCTGATATTTCCCATTTCCTTTTTGGTTTAGCAAATAATTTTCTTTGTAGTTGAAGCTTGAAGAAAGGAGTGGTTTTACCATAAATTTAATTTTAATATTTTATCATTTTAATTTTATTTTATTTCATTTTATATTTTTTTGTATTTTCTTTTTATTTAATTTTATTTATTTTTTATTAAATATTTTATTTTATTTTATTTTATTTAATTTTATTTTATTTTATTTTATTTTATTTTATTTTATTTTATTTTATTTTATTTTATTTTATTTTATTTTATTTTATTTTATTTTATTTTATTTTATTTTATTTTATTTTTTTTAATTTTATTTTATTTTATTTTATTTTATTTTATTTTATTTTATTTTATTTTATTTTATTTTATTTTATTTTATTTTATTTTATTTTAATTTATTTTATGAAAATCTGTTTTTTTGAGAAAAATTTTTTACCCACGCGCTGCAGGAACCAGACAAGCCGACATATGTTTCGATGATACTGGAATTACATCTCTTCATGGACTTTTTTTCCCGGCATTGTGAGAGTCGAACTCACAACACTGTAGTGACTTGTATGCTAGAAGGTCTAACACCTTAGGCCACTACCCAGCTTGAAGGTAAACCCTTCTCAGTGTCCATTTATGCATATATTTATACTTCCATATAGAACATTTCTTTAATTTCAATGCTAACTTATATGAAAGATTTGCGAATTTTTAGGACTTGGTGTGAAACCTATGAAAGAATTTTCTATGCTTAATGCACGAATATTTTTTCATTTAAACATTTAAACTCTTTGTTGCTTTTGACTTGTAGTCTATTGCTGTAAATACCGACGGTATTGTGAAGCAATTTTCGGGATTGTATGAAAATCTGTTTTTTTGAGAAAAATTTTTTACCCACGCGCTGCAGGAACCAGACAAGCCGACATATGTTTCGATGATACTGGAATTACATCTCTTCATGGACTTTTCTTCCCGGCATTGTGAGAGTCGAACTCACAACACTGTAGTGACTTGTATGCTAGAAGGTCTAACACCTTAGGCCACTACCCAGCTTGAAGGTAAACCCTTCTCAGTGTCCATTTATGCATATATTTAAAATATTCGTGCATTAAGCATAGAAAATTCTTTCATAGGTTTCACACCAAGTCCTAAAAATTCGCAAATCTTTCATATAAGTTAGCTTTGAAATTAAAGAAATGTTCTATATGGAAGTATAAATATATGCATAAATGGACACTGAGAAGGGTTTACCTTCAAGCTGGGTAGTGGCCTAAGGTGTTAGACCTTCTAGCATACAAGTCACTACAGTGTTGTGAGTTCGACTCTCACAATGCCGGGAAGAAAAGTCCATGAAGAGATGTAATTCCAGTATCATCGAAACATATGTCGGCTTGTCTGGTTCCTGCAGCGCGTGGGTAAAAAATTTTTCTCAAAAAAACAGATTTTCATACAATCCCGAAAATTGCTTCACAATACCGTCGGTATTTACAGCAATAGACTACAAGTCAAAAGCAACAAAGAGTTATTTTATTTTATTTTATTTTATTTTATTTTATTTTATTTTATTTTATTTTATTTTATTTTATTTTATTTTATTTTATTTTATTTTATTTTATTTTATTTTATTTTATTTTATTTTATTTTATTTTATTTTATTTTATTTTATTTTATTTTATTTTATTTTATTTTATTTTATTTTATTTTATTTTATTTTATTTTATTTTATTTTATTTTATTTTATTTTATTTTATTTTATTTTATTTTATTTTATTTTATTTTATTTTATTTTATTTTATTTTATTTTATTTTATTTTATTTTATTTTATTTTATTTTATTTTATTTTATTTTATTTTATTTTATTTTATTTTATTTTATTTTATTTTATTTTATTTTATTTTATTTTATTTTATTTTATTTTATTTTATCTTATTTTATTTTATTTTATTTTATTTTATTTTATTTTATTTTATTTTATTTTATTTTATTTTATCTTATTTTATTTTACTTTATTTTATTTTATTTTATTTTATTTTATTTTATTTTATTTTATTTTATTTTATTTTATTTTATTTTATTTTATTTTATTTTATTTTATTTTATTTTATTTTATTTTATTTTATTTTATTTTATTTTATTTTATTTTATTTTATTTTATTTTATTTTATTTTATTTTATTTTATTTTATTTTATTTTATTTTATTTTATTTTATTTTATTTTATTTTATTTTATTTTATTTTATTTTATTTTATTTTATTTTATTTTATTTTATTTTATTTTATTTTATTTTATTTTATTTTATTTTATTTTATTTTATTTTATTTTATTTTATTTTATTTTATTTTATTTTATTTTATTTTATTTTATTTTATTTTATTTTATTTTATTTTATTTTATTTTATTTTATTTTATTTTATTTTATTTTATTTTATTTTATTTTATTTTATTTTATTTTATTTTATTTTATTTTATTTTATTTTATTTTATTTTATTTTATTTTATTTTATTTTATTTTATTTTATTTTATTTTATTTTATTTTATTTTATTTTATTTTATTTTATTTTATTTTATTTTATTTTATTTTATTTTATTTTATTTTATTTTATTTTATTTTATTTTATTTTATTTTATTTTATTTTATTTTATTTTATTTTATTTTATTTTATTTTATTTTATTTTATCTTATTTTATTTTACTTTATTTTATTTTATTTTATTTTATTTTATTTTATTTTATTTTATTTTATTTTATTTTATTTTATTTTATTTTATTTTATTTTATTTTATTTTATTTTATTTTATTTTATTTTATTTTATTTTATTTTATTTTATTTTATTTTATTTTATTTTATTTTATTTTATTTTATTTTATTTTATTTTATTTTATTTTATTTTATTTTATTTTATTTTATTTTATTTTATTTTATTTTATTTTATTTTATTTTATTTTATTTTATTTTATTTTATTTTATTTTATTTTATTTTATTTTATTTTATTTTATTTTATTTTATTTTATTTTATTTTATTTTATTTTATTTTATTTTATTTTATTTTATTTTATTTTATTTTATTTTATTTTATTTTATTTTATTTTATTTTATTTTATTTTATTTTATTTTATTTTATTTTATTTTATTTTATTTTATTTTATTTTATTTTATTTTATTTTATTTTATTTTATTTTATTTTATTTTATTTTATTTTATTTTATTTTATTTTATTTTATTTTATTTTATTTTATTTTATTTTATTTTATTTTATTTTATTTTATTTTATTTTATTTTATTTTATTTTATTTTATTTTATTTTATTTTATTTTATTTTATTTTATTTTATTTTATTTTATTTTATTTTATTTTATTTTATTTTATTTTATTTTATTTTATTTTATTTTATTTTATTCTTTTCGCTCCGACTTAATACACATACACCTATCCATATATATATGTATATATAATGTATTTTCTTTCTTACTGTCCTGCAAAAAAGGACAACCAACCGTAAGCTAACAATGAAAGTAGTTAATAATGCTGAGAAAAAATTAAATTCTGAAAAAATAGGTTAATGTAACGGTGTCAAAATACAAAAATGGCAGCTTAAGAAGGGCCAAAGCAAGTAAAAAGAGCAAAATGAATATCTATTAATAAGGTTAACACCAATCCACAGCAAGTCTTAGTTTACTGTTACAGTTGACTACTTTGTTGACCGCCATTTAAAATGACTGACATTTCAACAAATATTTGTTTTTTTTTTTACTTTCGCTCCTAACACAACAACAACGAGTAGGGTAGTCGAGGAGCAGCTGAAATGCTTTTACATTGGAACGTTAAATTGTTTCTTTCTTTTATGTTCATTTTCTGAATTGTATCAAAAATGAACAAAACAAATTTCTATAAGAATAAAAGAAATAAAAATAGAAAAATGGTAGCAATGATGCCTGTGCTATACAAGTAAAGTGAAATAGCTGAAAGGAAAAGTTGAAATCATTGATTGTTCTATATGCAGAAAGATTTATGTATGAATCTGTGTGTGCATAAATAGTCCAAAAAAAGTGTGTCATATGTCAAATTAAATTTAAAACTGTCACTTATGTGGCAAACAAAAACGTCCACAATGATTGCTGCTGTGTTGCCCTAAATTTGCTAAATATGTATGAATGGTTGTGGTGGAAAGGAAGTGCTCAATATTGCAAAATCAATATGCACAAGTGTTCTATGAAAGAAAATCAATTTAGTTTTGTATTCATAATAGTGACATTTTTGGCAAATTCAATTTTGGGAGCTGAACCATTTTCTACTTTTCTTTATTATCTCTATGTCAATAATTTTGGATACAACCAATCTTGATTGAGAGAAAATAAATTTTTTAGGAACATAACCTAAATACATAAACTTTAAAATAGGACGCAATTTAATTTGGCTAATAATATGCATCATGAAAAGAAAAAGTAAATCCTTTTTGTAAGAACCAATTTGCGTACCTACCAGTAGTGAGGTAAAGAGAGCCAGCTATACATACATTGCCTTACAGGAAAAATGTAAAATATACATAAGTCTAAAAACGAAGCACTCTCTTGGTGGTACTAAACACGATAGAGTCAAAATGGATGTTGGCGATACAGGATCTGGTCTCTTAGACGGGACCTATAGTTATTAGCCAACTCCGAAAGACACCCAGTTACAAAGATGAATTTTTGCTTGGAAGCCTTTCATGGCAGAAATACATTCGGAGAGTTTACTAAAGGCGACCCCGTTTAAAAAAAAAAATAGTTTTTTAGGAATTTTTGATGTTGATTTTATCGGATTGAGATCCCCGAAAACTTGGTGTACTAGGCCGAACACACTAGCGCTACACCACGGCAGTCGCATCAAATGCCCAATGATACGAAAGGGGTGCCCCCATTGAGAACATGAAGGTTATGAGGTTGCAACCCCTATACTCCGTATTGCCATTTTATGGGACGTCTTTTAGCATCTTGTGGGACTTCCTGTGGGTAACCAATAGAGCAGGAAATTTATCCATATGACTGTGATGGAATGACTATATAAAATATAGGCTACGTTTACGTTCCCCACAGTAGCTAACAGAAAAACCCATTAATCCAAGGAGTAAGGACCTATGTACTACCAGGCCTCACCATCTATTGGAACAATTGTACAAAATTCGGGAGGGCCAATCATCACTCTCTTACTAACAAAGATCATTAACATACATTATCGATGAGCCCTGCTCTACACCGTAGAGAAGAGGAATGTTTTCTATGCCAGGGTTCTCCAAAAATATAAGTGAGGATGTGATCACACCAATGAAATTATGTCGTTCATTTTTGTTCCGTCGCTCACATACGAGCAATTAGGTGTATGTTGGGAGGTAAGCTAAAAGAAAATTTGATGAGGAAGCAAATCATAATGTAAGGCTTTCATAGTAGGTAGATAGTCTCCGGGTCTGTAATAGCGAAGTGTATTGCTGAACGCCCACTTTTCGATCATTGCTTGCATGTGAGTGTGTGACATTTATTGATTGGGCTGTGCGATTATAGCGCTCTCACAAGCGCAGACACAATTTCATTGTTCGAGAGGAAAATCAAAGAGCATAATAAACTTTGTGAAATTGGTTCTCAGCATTTCGTACAATTGTCGCACTAGCTGCCTATGCCTGGTGTAGAGGCATTTTTGAGGGCTAATTGGTAGTATATCTGTGCTCAGGAAACTGTCTGCATATGAATCAAAATCGCCATAAGTACCTACTATAATGTTTGAAACAAAAAATAGTTTTTATAAAATCCACCAATTCCTTTCAATAAGTCTGCCTACCATAAGTGTTCGAGCTTAGCAACTTATATTTTAATATTCGCTAATGTAGTTTGCCTTAAAAAAGAAAACATTTTAGATTATAATTTCAGTCTACCACGAGTCATTCTTATCACGAGTTTTTTGCGCTCATTTATGCCTTTTACCAAATGAATTTTCTCACACACAAACATCTTGCGCTCAAGTAATCACTTTGGTGGGGCTTTGTAGTACATGGTCCTTTGACAAAATGCAAATTCATTCAAAAGCCTTTGTGACGTGTCTTAAAAGATGACAGTCAATGACCTTAAATCTTTTTGGAGAAATTGTAATATATTTTAGTGCGTAGGTACACATATTTAAAAAAAAAAATATTTTGGCATATATTTCACCTGAATATTCTTTTCTCCCAATGGCGTATCCAGGATTTCGCAAAAGGGGGTTCAAATGTTTTCTTTTAATTTCGGGGACATTTTTTATTGACATGGCGGGCGCGGTGGTGTAGCGGTTAAGTTTTCGCCCTTCTACACTAAGTCGTAGCGGATCAATGCCCGACAAAAGTAACATCAAAATTATTTAGAAAAAAAAGGACGTGTGGCACTCGGGGACTGCCGCGGTAAAGCTATTGCATATCACTTTTTATCACCTTATGCAATTATAACATTTATGAAAACTCAATGAGCATATTTATGACTTTAGAGCAGTGCAGCCTTAACCTGTATAGCCTCTACATCTCTAGATGTATGTAATCGGCCTAACGCCGAACCTTTTAACATTGAAAAAAGTCCGTTACGAACTTTTTTAACATTAACATTTTTGTCATTTCACTCCCACCGCCAAGGCCTGCGTTAAAATGTATGCAATAACTTAAAAATAATTTTTCTAAACGGGGTCGCCCCTCGGCAGTAGTTTGGCAAACTCTCCGGGTGTATTTCAGCCATGAGAAGCTTCTTGCCAAAAAACTCATTTGCATTGCAAGTACCGTTCGGAATCGGCAAAAACTGTAGATCCCGCCAACTTGTAGGAAAACCCCACCCGTGGATCTACCCCTGTTTTCGCTTATACCTTTTTGTGGCGAAAAAAGCTGAAAGTTAGTAGTTTAGGGTAGGGTGGGTCGAAAATTTGTATACATTAAAATTGTATACATATTTTTTATTTCAAAAATCGAGGGGGCCACCACAAAATGCTGAGTTAAACCTTTTTTTCCTTTTCTTATGATTTAAAAATCGTGCCTCCATAATAAAACTCAACCCACCCTTATAAACATAAACCATTCGTAGCACCGGTAACCTACGAGCAACGTAATATAAATCATTACATGAAGGTTCACTCTGTAAATTGACCGTTATAAGTTAATAGCTGACAGCTGTCAATACATGCAAATACCTACATTTCCTTAAACAAACCTTGCTCAAAAGGTATTCATGTAAACCAGCAAAATTTTAATTTTGGAATTTTCAAACTTTGCATACACATTAAGCTCATTCACAACTTTGCCTTAGGTACATAAAGATATCATATACTAGGTTACACATATACATAGGTGGATACACAAACACATTTCTCACTTTTTTTTGTAAATGACACTCACCTTGTATCGGCACGTAAATATTCAAATAAAGGCAATCTTCCGATTGATTCTGTAGATAGGGCAGTAAACGTTTCAAATATTCCAAACGCCCTTTGGGCATACGTTCTAAGGCGGCTGTCTCGTTCGATATATCGGGTAGGCGTTGCGGGCAAACTGGACTGAATCTGTGCACAAAGAAGAAATATGCAAATTTAAATACATATTTTAAAGTGAATACATAGACGTAGGGAAAAGGTGTACAATTTGTAACAACCAAAGTTATACACTAGGGTATGTTTTTAGAGACAATATTGTAGTAAATAAAAATATCTATTTGAATAAATGCGTAACATTTTGCGTAACTTTTATTTTGAATAAAAAAAATTTGGTGTTAAACTTTATTTGGTATTTAAATGAGTAATTTTCCATCGTTTATTGAATTTATTTCTCGCTTGGACCGTGTGCTCTTGACAATAAACAACCAAGTGACAATTGCCTACTTAAATAAAATGCATTTTTTTCTACTAGATTTCGCCCAGTGATTGAAATTCAACCACAAAACCTTATTCTAATTTACTACGTTTTTTGAAGTTTCTTTCCTTTGATTTAACTATTTTTTCCTTTGATTTTCTAAATTTTTCTTTCTTTACATTCTTCTTCCTTCTGCCTTTTACTCTCTATACCATTTAGTAACGTAGTCTTTATTTTATTTCCTATCCCTTCCTTTCCATTCTTTTTATTTCCTTTCTTTCCTTTCCCTTCCTTTCCTTTCCTTTCCTTTCCTTTCCTTTCCTTTCCTTTCCTTTCCTTTCCTTTCCTTTCCTTTCCTTTCCTTTCCTTTCCTTTCCTTTCCTTTCCTTTCCTTTCCTTTCCTTTCCTTTCCATTTTAATCTGACTTGCGTAGTCACTCTAATATTAGCGGTTGCTCTCCTGAGCGACTCATTGAAATATTACTTTTAGTCAGTGATGACCTGAATGTAAAACTCGTATGCTAGTCAGCGTCCCTGTTATAGCGCCTAAATTCTGTTTAGCCTCCCAAGTTTCTTGTACAAAGATTTCGTTATAGAGCAGTTTTTATCAAAATTGTATTTTATATTCTGTGCTTTCATTCCGGCAAAAACAACATAACAAATTATTTTGAGACAAGTTTTTCTAAACGTTTTATATGGTTGTCGCCTATATAATTATACCTTTCATGAACATGAATTGGTATTATAACTTTGGTCTGATGTTTGTAAGTATGAGAAGAAGAAGAGATGGACCCATTAATAAGTATACCTAAAAGATCACAGTGACGAGCTGAGTTGATTAAGCCATGTCCGTCTGTCTGTCTGTCTGTTTGAACGTAAACTAGACCCTCAGTTTTTGAGGTATTTGGTTAAAATTTTGCATGCGGCCACCATTTCCTAATATAGAAATCATTTGTCGGAATCAGCAAGATCGGACCGATATTACATATATGTAGCTCCCATACAATCAACTGTTCCGATAAACGGATCTTTGGCTATAATGCAAATATGGCGAAATACCAACTAAAATATTTTCAAGTAGGTCTAGCGCTATGATTACCATTTTACCGTATTGTATTTGTACATATATTTGGGACTATTTAGGGATAATGAAGGAGTTATTTTGGGATCATTTTGGGTTCAGGTTTGGATCATTATGGAGGAATTTTGGGGTTATTATCGTATATATGAATGGTCCTTTTGTGGTCGTTCTGGGATCATATTACGAATATTTTTGGATCATTTTGGGGCTATTTTTGAGATCATTTTGGGGTTATTTTCGGATTAGTTTGTGATCAATTTTGTGTAATTTTGTTAACATTTTGGTCCCATTTTGGACCGCTTGAACGATTGCGATGAAGTTTTTCATCGAGATAGTATGCTGGATTTTAAGACTGTCAACTTGGGTGTTGCAACTTGGGGGGCGGCTTTCAGGGTTGCAACCTATTTAACTTTTTCCTAAATGTTGAGCAAGGTATGCCAATATGGGTATCAAAGCAAAGGTTTTTTCAGCCGCATAACAACCATGATGTCCTAGGAATGAGTTGGAATCTAGGGTTGCCACCTTACTGCTTTTTGATTTGTATATTCACCGATTTGAGTGAAATTTAGTTTGTGGATAGTATTTTTCATTCCAGGATCTCTACTTGGATGTGGCACTTGAGGCGGTTTGATATTTTTCCGGGAATCTATTTTGATAAGTTTGTGTTGGTAAGTAAAGAAGGAGTTTAAAGTTTTCACCCTAGTTAGTCCGAAACAAGTTTTGGTTCTGAGTTTCTATGTAGGATCCAATTGCTACGCCTACTTTGTAATCGTTGAAAGTGATGCAATTAACTAAAGCTAGTATGTAACGATATACAACCTTAAAAGAATTTCAAGAGATTGAACTACACATTTAAATTTCCGCGGGTTCCTTGTAATTTGTATACCCAGTTTTTTTGTGAATCGTAGAGAAACTAGAGATAAGTGACATGAGCCTATTAACTCAAATCTGGAAAAATTTCACATTCATGCATATGGCAAGCCAGTGATGATATGTAAATACATACCATGTGTGTTTCGAATTTTTAATGAAAGCATAGCGAATATTATACGACTCCCTTTAAAAACGTACGCCCTAATAATAACCAAAAGTACAAAAATGTACGCGTCGACAGTTAATGGGTTTATGTGCTCAACACACCAGTTAAGTGGTGACGATAAAAAAAAAAATAATTAAACAACGAGTAACCACATTTTATGCTACTGCTCTACAACAGCAACAAAAATGCAGCAACAGAAAACTTTAAAAGCCTCAATAACAAGAACACATTAAAGTCAAGTTGAAAATTCCAAAAAGATAAAACAGAGAGAAGCAAGGCAGTTGGATCATCTTTGGTTGGTTGGTTAGACGGCAATGTCATTACAACAAAAAATGAAATGAAAAATCTACCAATATTAAAATTTTAATTTCACTTTTTCTTTTTTTTTTGCTGCAATTGAAGTTGAATATAAAGTGACGAAAGGGGAGCTAAAGTAAAACAGTAAAAAGTCTGTAAGTAGTGGAGCAAAGTAAAGTGTTTGTGTAGTTGGGGAAGTGCTCTTAGGACTCACTTTGAAAATGGAATTATTAAAAAGGTGCGCAAACAAACTAAAAAGAAAGTAACTTTGTATGTATGTATGTACTACATTGCCGCATCTAATAACATTCCTGCAAGGATGAACATTTTAATAAACCAATTTGAGGCACTAAGCTATAAGCTACCTGGGTTGATGATTGGATGATGTAATATATTTACTGGAACACTGTAAAATGTAGAGATACAAGGGAAAATATAAACTAAAAGCCTCACAGCATGAAACTTAAAAATCACTCCTTTTTAAGGTATGGTGTGATATATGTAAATGCTCTCTCTCTCATTTTAGACGTTTACTGCGAAGAAACGTTAGTTGATAGCATTCTTCATAAGCTAAAAGGATGAGCCTAGATTGAAGCTAACTTAATTAGTTATGCACGAAATCTAGCGTTGAGTGGTTAGTAGTAAAGTAGTTAGGCGAACGATATCTAACCTAAAGCTGAATAAAGTAATTTGACTCGTGATTATCAACATGAATGGTTGGGCCCTTTTCATTCTTGCTTCAGGTATAAGAAGATTCAGACCTGTCTAAGATTTAAGTAGCCGCTACGACTAATGTAACTGTAACCACTAAAACAAACTAAAACGAAATCACTACCTTTACCAACCATTGATGTGATTATAACTGTAACCCTTGGTGTTATGGTAACCATTAACGTTACTATAACCACAGAAATATATGTAACCATAAACGTATCTTTAGCCGTAAAAGCAACGTTTAATGTTACCACATCTGTGTCCTTAACCGTAACCAGGACCGTGTCCGTAACCGTAACCAAAACCATGTCCGTAACCGTAACCTTAACAAGAAACGTAACCGTAACCGTATCTGTATCCGTAACCACAATAAGTGTAACTGTACTACTTACCGTACACACTAAACATAGATGACCGTAACCATCAACGCAACCGTAACCATCAACGTAACCACTTCACACAACGTAACCATAACACTCAACGTAACAACAACAATAAAAGTAACCATAATACTCAACGTAACCCCAACAATAAAAGCAACCGTAACTATAACCATTAACTTAACCGTAAACCTTGGTGTAACAATAACCATTACCGTAACCGTAACCCTTGATGCTACTATAACCCTTAACGTAACCATAACCACAACTTAAAAGCTACTCCAAAATCCGAAAATGAAAGTTAGTCCTAAATGAACCAAATATGAAAATAAGTTTCGATATCGTCGGTAATGCGCCTCCTGTTGATCCTAGGCTAAATGTAGTGCACAGTAGATTTTTACTCTTTCCAAAAGACGAAACACCGCACTTATCCTAATAAAAACATAACAAGAAATCACTTAAATATTTTATTCTGAGCTCTCATAGCTACCTAAAATGCCTCATTTTATTTTAATATAATCCCCTATGACCTCTGGCATAATACTCAAAAAATTTAATATCTATTAGTAATTTTTGCCTACCACCCACCCGCCTATCTACCTACCTACAATTTTGCTTATCTACGCTTATTTGCATATCTTCTTAGCGATCCATCAACACTATGTTTATCCACTTGTCTACCTTGTTTATCCACTTGTCCTACTGATTACTTGATTGTGCAGAAAATTAATGTGTACAGAGAAGCAAATTATGAGCGGCCTGAGTTTCTCGCTTCAGTGACATTAAACTTTCATGTTTCCGGTCTGTTTTTGATTTGATTTATTACCAGAAATACCATGGAATGAGTCAAATAAATATGCAAGCGCATAAACATAAAAATTGAAATTATTTTCACTACATTAATGCATTTATATATAGACGTTTGTGTCTATGTTTTGTAGCTAGTTATGTAGTCAAATTAGAGATTTATTATGAGAAAATTGAAAAAATTTGATTTAATGGGAAACATTTTTATGGTTTGGCCTACGAGGAAATGTACATAAATATATATCTATGGGAAAGTTAAAACGTGTGAACAGTTTACATAAAAGCACGTTTTAGAAAAGGAAGGAAAGGGAAAGAAAAAAGGATGGGAAAGAAAATGAGGAACGGATTGGAAAGGAAAGAAAATACAATTAAAGGAAAGGAACGGGAAAGAATGGAATGGTAAGCAAATAAAATTTAAGGAAAGGTAATGAAAGGAAAGGAAAGTAAAGGGTTGGGAAGGAAAAGAAAGGAAAGGAAAGGAATGAAAAGGAAAAGAAAGAAAAGGGAAGGGAAGGGAAGGAAAGGGAAGAGAAGAGAAGGGAAGGGAAGAGTAGGGAAGGGAAGGGAAGGGAAGGGAAGGGAAGGGAAGGGAAGGGAAGGGAAGGGAAGGGAAGGGAAGGGAAGGGAAGGGAAGGGAAGGGAAGGGAAGGGAAGGGAAGGGAAGGGAAGGAAGGGAAGGAAATTAAAGGAAATGAAAATAAAGGAAAGAAAAATTAAGGAAAGTAAAGTAAAGGGATGGAGAAGAAGGGGAGGAAAGGAAAGAAATTTAAAGAAAAGGTAATGAAAGGAACATAAAGTAAACGGATGGAAAGGAGTCATTTGTGATTCATTCATTAGCCATTTATGACTCATACATGAGTCATTTATGACTCGCCTATAAGTAATTTTTTAATCATCCATGAGTCATTTTTGACTCATCCATAAGTCATTTATGACTCGTCTATGAATCATATAATACGGTTCTACGAGATATATTTCGCGTATAGGTGTTTTTTATAGAAGAGGTGTCAAAAGAAATAAATAAAAGAAAGGACAGAAAAAAACACCAAAACACCACACTTTATCGATTTTAACACATTTTTTAGCCTTCCCAGCCCGCAGCATACCCCTTATTTATATCTTAGTGCTCTATTACCAATAAATCCTGATGATTTATTTTAAGTAATGCTCGTCATAAAATTAACTGCTGGCATTAAAAAAATACGACCCGAATTGATCACTTAAATGATCAAAGTATTGATAGCTTTTCTTTACTCAGATATTTAGTGCTGACCTCAATACCAGTATAATGTATCAAATGGTATTTTTTTAAACGCTTATAAATAAGAAGCGACTTTTATATAAGCGTGCCTTTCACATTGAAATTAGGTTCATCAATTTAGCGATTAGTCAATAAAAAATACAAATAAATAAGTTGGTCAGGTAAAAAATAAAATCTGTTCATATGTTAGACACATTTACATGTCCACCAAAAAATCGCTCACAAACCAACATTAGTTTCCTTTTAAAAGGCGCGTGTGTCCTGAATCATAGTAATTGTCCTTTACTTTATAGGGCTTCTCGCACTAGAAGAGTATTGGAACTATTTTCCGTCATCCCTTGTCAATTTTGGTTTTGTTCTGTTTCGAAGACGTTAAGAGATTATACTAAATCGTCTCTCGCTTGCCAGAGGCATGAATGTGAAAATTTTCCAGATTTGAGTTAATAGGCTCATGTGACTTATCTCTCGTTTCTCTGCGATTCACGAAAACCCTGGGTTTTCAAAGTACAAGGAACCCCAGGAAGTTTGCAATGCCATTTTCATGAATTTGTTGTTCAATCTCTGAAAATTGTGCCAGAAAAATGAATGTGCTACACATACTTGGTTCTGGCGGGGCGAAAATGTTTAAACATTGAATTTCTAAATTTTGAAAAATTTTCGTTGAACCAGAAAACAGAATGTATTGCACTGGGCCACATACACCATGGCGTATACGTAACAATTTTGCTACACATTCGAGTTTCTGGCTCAACAGAAATTTCGAAATATATAAAAATTAAACTTTTAAACATTTTCGTTGCGCCAAAAACATGAATGTGATGCAAATTTCGGAATCTTTCGAGATTGATTCCTCTGCAATCTTGAAATGATTTTAAACTAATGATAGTATCTTGCCACTCAAAATGAATTATTCAGAGGTTGATTTTGGGTAGTTTTTGTGTGATTTTTGTATGATATCCGAAAATTTCAGTATGAATTTGAGATTTTCTTCTAGTTAGTTTCTAGATGGTCCTTGATTGTTTCTGGCCATACTGGATTAGTCTCGAAATAATTTTATAAGGACGGATGAGCTATTTTAAAATATTTTAGACTTTGTTTTCCAGACAGATGTGGACTATTTACAGATAATTTCGGAATTTGATCAAAATCGTTCGGGGTATCTGTTAATGACTGGAATAGCCCCTTTCGTTGTCTAATCTCATTGTCAAACATTTTTATGTGCCGACTTTTATATGGGGCCTTATTATAGTGCCATGAACACTTTATAAAGTTTTCAGAAGACTGTACTTTTTTTATTATCGCTCCCATAATTTTTTTGTTGGGTTGTCATACTCATGTCTACACAAACAAGTTTATTAGCTACTCTTATAACAATAAAATCTGCAAGTTCTTTAAGCGCAATATAAATGAGTGGCCGATTTATTGGTCATTACATCCACACACACACACTCACACATACCTTAAAACATTTTATAGATATCTGCAGTTTTTGTACCTCGAAGATACTCGTAGTAAATACCTTCATTTATATCTGCCCGTATATTTTTATAGAGACATATTTACCTGCCTTAATTTATATCTACTTGGCATTAACGTAACTAGTACGTGTACGAGGGTGACTTGTTACTTTTATAAAAATGATGCAGCTTTTCTTTAAGGACATAAAATAGAGAGTATAAGACGAATATATAGCCTATCTTACCCTCGTATCTGTACCTAGCGATTTGCTTAAACGCATTGCAGCAATTTAGTGCTCACCAAATTTGCGTTCACTAGAAAAAATAAATACCGATATAAAATAAATAAAATCCAGTAAATACTTTTATTGCCACGCATTAACGACAGGTACGATTTACGACCTCGGCTTGGTTGAAAGGTTAATTTCGTGGTAATATAAATCGTATTTTTGTTTTATAATAAGGGGGGTTCCAGGTAAATGCAGAAGAAGAGCTTAACAGATAGGCTGAAAGGTATATGAAAAAAAGCAGATAGTCCTATGATATCTATGTCCATCTTCGAAAAATAACTGTTATGTACTTAATACAGGCAATTTATTAGAAAACGTTGGTAGATCTCTTAATCACGCTTAAAACTTTGTATTATTGTAGATTTGATCGGATGCATTTTTTATTTTATTTTAACTATTTTATTTTATTTTATTTTATTTTATTTTATTTTATTTTATTTTATTTTATTTTATTTTATTTTATTTTATTTTATTTTATTTTATTTTATTTTATTTTATTTTATTTTATTTTATTTTATTTTATTTTATTTTATTTTATTTTATTTTATTTTATTTTATTTTATTTTATTTTATTTTATTTTATTTTATTTTATTTTATTTTATTTTATTTTATTTTATTTTATTTTATTTTATTTTATTTTATTTTATTTTATTTTATTTTATTTTATTTTATTTTATTTTATTTTATTTTATTTTATTTTATTTTATTTTATTTTATTTTATTTTATTTTATTTTATTTTATTTTATTTTATTTTATTTTATTTTATTTTATTTTATTTTATTTTATTTTATTTTATTTTATTTTATTTTATTTTATTTTATTTTATTTTATTTTATTTTATTTTATTTTATTTTATTTTATTTTATTTTATTTTATTTTATTTTATTTTATTTTATTTTGTTTTATTTTATTTTATTTTATTTTATTTTATTTTATTTTATTTTATTTTATTTTATTTTATTTTATTTTATTTTATTTTATTTTATTTTATTTTATTTTATTTTATTTTATTTTATTTTATTTTATTTTATTTTATTTTATTTTATTTTATAATATTTAAGTGTGTTAGGATGTGTGTTAGTATGTGTATGCTTGTTTGCTACCATAAAACCATTTTTGGTGCAATCCTTTGTTATTATTTCTTTTCACTTTTACCACACCTGCTGCCTTTGCTTTTTTTGTTCATACAACAGCAGCTGTACATTAAAACAAAAAATTTCATATGCATATCAGTACATTACGCAGAAATTTCTTCAACACTTTGCTGTTGGCGTAATCACATCATTTATGTATAGTGATTTATATTAACTTTGGTAATAATGCGGTATGTGTGCTATGTACCAGGTCCGATAACACCAACTGTGCAAATATGTATGTATGTTAATATTTCGGGTATTACTTTTTTCATATTTCGCTTCAAAAATATTTTTCCTATGTAAGTAAGTGCTAAAGTATTTTCCTACAACATCAACCAACAAAATGAGAAATTATGACAAAGCAAATACAATTAAGGCCACAGGTGGTAGAGCGAAGGTGCTGCATTTGCATATCCTGATGCATGTAAGTTTGTAGTTGTGTTGTACATACCTTAACGCACATTTATAAGTTAAAGTATACTTGTGAAAATATGCATGAATACGGTTTTTGTTTTTTCTTGGCGCATTAGCAGCAGAAGGGTAATTGAAAATTACGAAAATAGACATAGAATAAAATATGCAAGGAAAAGAGAAATTGCCGAAATTTGCTTGCTGAAAAAGTTTGCGTAAGGAGGCCAACTTTATAAAAATAATGTGAATTGAGCTAAATAAAATAAAATAAAATAAAGTAAAATAAAATAAAACAGAATACAAATAATTCAAACAAAATAAATAAAAAAATATAATAAAAAATATATAATAAAATAAAAAAAGGAAAGTAAAATAAAATAAAATAAAATAAAATAAAATAAAACAAAATAAAATAAAATAAAACAAAAAAAAATAAAATAAAGTAAAATAAAATAAAATAAAATAAAATAAAATAAAATAAAATAAAATAAAATAAAATAAAATAAAATAAAATAAAATAAAATAAAATAAAATAAAATCAAATAAAATAAAATAAAATCAAATAAAATACAATAAAATAAAATAAAATAAAATAAAATAAAATAAAATAAAATAAAATAAAATAAAATAAAATAAAATAAAATAAAATAAAATAAAATAAAATAAAATAAAATAAAATAAAATAAAATAAAATAAAATAAAATAAAATAAAATAAAATAAAATAAAATAAAATAAAATAAAATAAAATAAAATAAAATAAAATAAAATAAAATAAAATAAAATAAAATAAAATAAAATAAAATAAAATAAAATAAAATAAAATAAAATAAAATAAAATAAAATAAAATAAAATAAAATAAAATAAAATAAAATAAAATAAAATAAAATAAAATAAAATAAAATAAAATAAAATAAAATAAAATAAAATAAGATAAAATAAAATAAAATAAAATAAAATAAAATAAGATAAAATAAAATAAAATAAAATAAAATAAAATAAAATAAAATAAAATAAAATAAAATAAAATAAAATAAAATAAAATAAAATAAAATAAAAAATTAATTGTAAAAAGTAAAATAAAATATAATTTAATAATTTAGGGCTAAAGTAGGTCGCCTTCCAGTTGGTGCCCCCGGTGTTACGCTAAATGACCTACATGGCCTACACGGCTAGTTCCTTGTATTACCGGTTCTACGAAAACGGTACCAGTACTTGTGCTGTACCCATCGTGCCGAAACGACCCGGGCCGTTTTCTTAAATCGACCCGGCCGAGAGCAATACACTCGGGGTGACCCTGTCTGAAATTTAGGCAGGGCTACACTTCACTACAACAACAACAACAACAACAACAACAACAACAACAGCAACAACATAATTTAATAAAATAAATTGAAATAAAACAATATAAAATAAAAAATATAAAAAAAATAAATTAAAATAAATAAAAATGAAATAAATTTAAAAACATAAAAAAATTAAATAAAAAATAAAATAAAGAAAAAAGTTAAAAAAAAAATATTGAAATAAAAAATTGAATAAAAAAAAAAATAAAAA
>CAXKVI010000001.1:173759031-173766531 GCA_964058755.1 Campiglossa producta | reverse complement strand
CAATTTATGTTTTTTTTTTTTTTTTTTTGTTTATATTAATTTACCTGCTGTTGCGGGCGTTGCTTGTTTGTTCGTATTTTACTTTTTCAACTCATTTTGTTGCTAACGTCATTACTTTCGCAAACTCAGTATACTTGGCAATTTGACAAATTTTCAACGCTTTTTAAGCAAAATTGCTTCTCCTGTCTTAATTGCAAAAGTTGTTTCATCTAATTAGGCCAAAGTATGGAGTTGTAAAGTGTTTTTATATTTTTCGCACTTTCTTTGACAGCACAAAGCATTTAGTATCTTAACTCTTCCATAAAAATTTTTCTCAGCTAGTGATGTATAGAGTTTTTAGTTTCTTTTATTTGAAGTTTCATTTGTTCCACACATTGGTGTGTTTGAGTTTTGTGATATTCGAGAAAACATTTTTGTTGTATAGCACTCTCTGTAACATTGGTTTATTTATCCTTTCACTAGGTTATGCTGCAAGAAAAAAGAAAAAAAAATATTATGAAAAATCTGTCAAGTAATTATAAGCATGGCAACCCTGAAGCGAAATGCCATGCATTTTCTGGCTGAACCCATACTAGACAGGAAATATCTATTCCTTACTAGTATATAACTGAATTTTTCTGGATGAAATCATACCAGTTAAAAAATACAAAATTCATTCGTTTCGTTTGCTTCGTTTTTGTCTTATAATTCACAGATGTTCCAGAAATGATCCCAAAATGATCCAAAAATGATTCCCAAATGATCCCAAAAGCACCATTAAATGTACCCAAAATGATACGAAAACGACCCCAAAATTATCCAAAAATTATCACAAAATAATAATGAAATAATCCCAAAACGACCCCAAAAAGACCCAAGAATTATACCAAAATGATCGAAAAATTACTCCAAAATGATCCGAAATTCAAATGGCAACCCTGGGCTGAAACCCTACTTGAAAATATTTTAGTTGGTATGTCGGCGAAAATACCTATCATTTGATATCCATATTGGCATATCCAGCTCCTTAACAACTAGTATAATTCTAGTATATCATGACTAGTAGATGACCGGTATGTTCTGGTCGAAATCTGACAATTGACATTGCATAAGACATTAACACGCAATAAATACCAGTTGCTTATAGGGGAAAAGATAAAAGACTGACTAGTTGGGCCCGGAGCACCAATTAGTTGTAACGTAGTTTTCAACTAGTTGCTTTCGTTGCAAGGAACGTGCAAGGAAGCTTGGCCAGAACACTTTTGTATAGACACCCAAATTCGACAGAAGAGGAAAGAGGGAAACCCTCCCATTAACGGCAGTCATCTCTAGGCTACAAAAAGTAATGATGGGATATTAGAAATACATTTTTACAAGCAAATCCCTAGGACAAGTCAACTGTTGAAAATACTTTAAAAACGTAGAAACTTGAAAACATAGAAAACGCCAAAAAGCACTGCCCACAATTCTACTGCCGCCGAATGAAAACTAAAAGAAATGAAATCATTGCTAAATTATTAAAACATTTCTAATTCATTCTCTTCAATTATAAATTGTACCATTTCATTTTATGAATTTAATTATTTTACCCTGAAGTGCTTCACCTGATATATGCAGGTTAAATGTTTGGCCGCAGGTGTTGCAGCTACAACAACAACTCGAACTATACTAGCGACAGCAATCTGCAACATATAAAAGACAAAAATAACAACACACTCGACATAGCAAAACGATGTTAAATGCACTGAGGCGCATATGCAACACTTCATAAACACATTTGTGCACTTTCATAGAAACATAAATATATACATACAAATCTACAAATGTGTATGTTTGTAACTATATTGCGCGTATATATTGCTTTAAATGTGGCAAGAAAATAAATTCAAGCGACAACTGCAACTAGCACTAAATGTTACGTATACGCCATGGTGGCAGCAAGGCAAAGAGCGAGATTTGCAAACATACATATGTACACATGTATATGTATGCAAATGTGGGGTACAGTTACGAAGTGTGTAAGCCAAATTGGTGATTTTGTGAGAGTGCATATAAAGCGCAGGTAAATAAAAGGAAAAATAAAAACAATAAGTTGCTATAAACAAAAGCATAAAACAATAAAGCCAACTGACAACTGAGTATGAGACAATTGTCCTTAGGCTGGGATTTAAATATCTTCGCGACTAAAGTAGCGTAACGTAGTGCAGTTGAGCGTTAAATAAGTGCAGTTGTGCCGAATCAAAGCAAAATATAACCAGTGAGACTCGCACCTTTGAGTGCGCGTGCTGCTCGCATGCGTGTTTATGTGGGTGTATACGAATAAGTGGACTTGACAATAACAACAGTCGCATGCAGCAAGGACACATTGACTCGTATATACGTGCATGGAAAAGTGGAAAATGCTTTAGTGTACGGCTAATTCCACGTATATGTATGCATATATCTAGGCTTGGTTAAATAAAAAAAAAAAAAAAAAAAAAAATAAATAAAAAAAAAATAAATAAAATAAAATAAAATAAAAAAAAAAAAAAATAAAAAAAAAAAAATAAAATAAAATAAAATAAAATAAAATAAAATAAAATAAAATAAAATAAAATAAAATAAAATAAAATAAAATAAAATAAAATAAAATAAAATGAAATAAAATAAAATAAAATAAAATAAAATAAAATAAAATAAAATAAAATAAAATAAAATAAAATAAAAAAAAAAAAAAAATAAATAAAATAAAATAAAATAAAATAAAATAAAATAAAATAAAATAAAATAAAATAAAATAAAATAAAATAAAATAAAATAAAATAAAATAAAATAAAATAAAATAAAATAAAAATAAAATAAAATAAAATAAAATAAAATAAAATAAAATAAAATAAAATAAAATAAAATAAAATAAAATAAAATAAAATAAAATAAAATAAAATAAAATAAAATAAAATAAAATAAAATAAAATAAAATAAAATAAAATAAAATAAAATAAAATAAAATAAAATAAATAAAATAAAATAAAATAAAATAAAATAAAATAAAATAAAATAAAATAAAATAAAATAAAATAAAATAAAATAAAATAAAATAAAATAAAATAAAATAAAATAAAATAAAATAAAATAAAATAAAATAAAATAAAATCAAATAAAATCACAAATCAAATAAAATAAAAATAAAATAAAATAAAATAAAATAAAATAAAATAAAATAAAATAAAATAAAATAAAAATAAAATAAAATAAAATAAAATAAAATAAAATAAAATCAAATAAAATCAAATCAAATAAAATATACTAAATTAAAATAAAATAATTTTTTGGGATTTTAATTGAAGAAAGTAATGATGGTAATGCGTGATGCACTATCTATGCCCAACTCTGGCGCATGCATGCATATATTTTCTCAGTGAAGTTAGTTGCGTTACCATGTGTTCAGCTTTTGAGTTGTAAACTGAATGCAAAGCTAGACAATCGGATAGACAACAGGTACAACAGGCTCACCTAAAATCCCAAACATGGATGTAAAATTTCTAAAGCAGATAAGAACTGTAAGCATTCGTACAGAGTGCCAAACGGACATATATATACATACATACGTACGAGTTGCATGGTGTACTTACTGTACACATTCAAATAGGCCGACTTACACATGTGCAAGCATTAAGTGAATGAGCGTTGAATAAGTGCCACAGATGCGCAACTATCAGACCATCATTGAATAAGAAGGCAAATTCATTCATGCATATGTGTGCGCATACTTTCGTAATTACTTATGTACGCATTTACATATGCAAATACATATGTTTGTAAGTACATAAGTAAACAGGTAAACCAGCAAATCCAATGGAGTGTATGCAATGTGCACAACAAACAAGGACAAGGCCGTTTTCAACTGCATTTCATTAAATCCGCGCGCATACATGCAAACATAGATGAGACAAAAGCAAAGCTATTAGTAAGACAAAAACAAATACCTAAACCAACAGAACATGAAAATAAAAACAATTTTAACTATAAAAACTGCAATTGTACAACAAAGCACTAAAAGCTTTAGCAAACGCAACGAATGCGCGTCACTTTTATGTACGTATGTAAATCGCTACATCCTGTTTTTGTTCGAAGCCACCTTTTGTTTTTGCTTGTTTTTGTATGCATGTAAGTTCAGAACGTTGCATGAATAACTTTTTAGTGCGTTGATTTTGAACATAAAAGTGGCATTTGAATTGTATTAACTCACTTCAGTTGTGGATGTGTGGAAAAAATAAAATGAAGGTTGGCATAAGAAATACAAAAAGAGAGGCAAATGCGCGTTCAAGGTTTGGCATATTAAAGTTTTCAATTTGAATAGAGGAAGCAAGGGAATATGATGGGATTAACGTTGACAGACACGAATATAAATATTGCAATCCGAAGAAGAAATTAAACGAAGAAAATCTTTGTTGAATTTGGTTTTCAAAACAATTCCGGCTATATGACATCGACGGCTTTCATATTGACACCGCAAGAACAACAACAACAATACCGCAATTAACTGCGCAAATTTAAAATATTTCTATCTTAACATTCAAATTTCTGTTGGCAGAAATTAATTCGAAACTGTAAAATACTTTGTTAGCATGCGAAATAATATCTATTTAGCCCAAAAAGAAATTGTAAGCTTGGTCCCAGGGTGGCTCGTTATGACCACTTCTATGTGTGATATATCAATCCACATTTAAATATATTGTAATCTTCGGATTTTTCCATTATTACTTAGGTCACTTTAGTATAAAACAATTTTTGGAGAACATATGGGCAGGATGGAATGACCAGAATTTTCGAAATTTCGATGCTGCCAAAGAAATCACTCGTTCTAGTAACGAAGAGTAAAGCAGTGTGCAACAGTTTATTTATATGTAATACTGTCCCAAGTTCTCGGGGTGTTTTTTGGTTACAAAAATAATAATAAACTACAAAATTATTACCTTTCATAATTCAAATAAACTACCGATGACATTTCTAAATCTAATGCATATCCAAAAAAAAAATCCGATTAAACTATTCTTAAATATTGATTGTCTTTTCGTTGCCCGTTGAACATGCCTAAATATGCATGAACACAATTTTAGGTAGTATATTTGCGGGAAAAAGTCCTGAACACAAGCCAGTAAACGTCCCCAAATAATCGGACAACAATTCCAAACAAGTCCCAAAAAGATACAAAATTGATCCAAAATAAATCCGGAAAAAGTCGCAAAAATAATCTTCAAAACAATACGAAAACTATCCGAAAACAATCCCGAAAAAGTCCCAAAAATATTCCGAAATCATTTTAAAACAATTTCGTTAAAGTCCCAAAAAAATCCCGAAAACCGTCCCGAAATATACGACAACAATACGAAAAAAGTTCTCAAAAAAATCCAAAAACATACCGAAAAAGTCCCAAAATAATACCGAAAACAATGCCGAAATTATCCGAAAACAATACCGAAAGATTCCCAAAAAACATCCCGAAATTATTCAAAAACAATTTCGTAAAAAGTTCCAAAATAATCCTGAAAACAATCCCGAAATAAGCCGGCAACAATCCGGAAAAAGTTCCCAAAATAATCCAAAACTAATCCCGAAAATTTTCCAAAATATACCCCGGAAACAATCTCAAAACGATCCGAAAACAGTCCCGAAAGATTCCCAAAAAGATCCTGAAATTATCCAAAAACAATTCCGAAAAAGTCACAAAATAATCCCGAAAGCAATTCCGAAATTATCCGAAAACAATCCCGAGAAAATCCCGAAAAGATCCTGAAATTATCCAAAAACAATTCTGAAAAAGTCCCAAAATAATCTCGAAAAAGTCCCAAAGTGATCTCGAAATGATCTCGAAAAAGTCCCGAAACAATCACGAAATTATCCGAAAACAATCCCATAAAAGTCCCAAACTGATCCACAAATGATCCAGAAACAATCTCGAATAAACCCCAAAATAATCCCGAAAACAATCAAGAAATCATCCAAAAAAATTCGAAAATTATCACAAAAAAAATCCCGAAAAAGTCCCATACTGATACCGAAGTTTTCCAAAAATCCCAAAATAATCACAAGAACAATCCCGAAGAAGTCCCACAGTAATCTCGCAATGATCCAAAAACAATGCCGAAAAAATCCCAAAATAATCTCGAAATTATCCGAAAACAATCCCGAAAAAGTCCCAAACTGATCCCGTAATGATCCAAACACAATCCCGAAAAAATCCCAAAATAATCTCGAAAACAATTCCGAAATGGTCCAAAAATAATTCCACAAAAGTCCCGAAAACTATCCCGAAATGTTCCCAAAAAGTCCATGGAAACCCATTCCAAAATAGTTCCGAAAAATTATCGAAATTTCTTCTAAAAAGGTTCTTCCTAACCCCGAGTCTAATAAACGGTTTTGGATTTATTTTTAATTTTATCTCCCCACTCTTCGATTTCAAAGACTTTATACTTTATCGGTGCAAAATTTACTGCAAGCGAAGTCGAACCCGACAGCTTTCGTTAAAAGTATATAAATTTTGTATTTTCTATACTCACTCGATGCAGTCTACTGCGGACACTACGAATGGACCGTAGAATTAATGCATAGTTGATACAAATACTAACAATATTATGGTGGTGCGTCATGGCGTATACGCCACTTTTCCCACATTAGCAAAAAATTACACTACCAATAGAGATCGCATTAAATGAATGAAATAAAGAGTTTATCTCTAACAATAGCATTGATAAAGGCACTGGGGCTCACCAATGTCACCGGTAAGATGTCTAGTAAAAAACTTGTTGTAATTTGTTCGTATAGCAATTAAATTGAAATTTTATTTAAAAAATAGACTCCAATGGCAATTAACACAATAGTGCTTCTAATTAAATTCACCTTAATTCAACAGAAAAACAAATACTACCCATTTCGAAGAATGATATTGTTAACATCTTAAGCAAATAAACAGATCACGGTTAATAATTAAAATTCTGTTTACTGCGGTACTTTGATACCGATATAAAGAGAAGCACGAAAAACAATAAACTTTGCATTTAATTGGCAGTTGTTTATGTAATTCAAGTCGCACAATGTAAATATTAAGGACCTTATCAAATTTTGAAACTTTATAATCCTCTCAACTGACAAGGTTAACAATATTCACAAATTGTTAGGTTCGACTACAAAACCACATATAAAAGTATGTGGGTAGCTGCACGCGCGCTCATTGAAAAGCAAATGATTAGCAAAAGTATTAAACTACATAAAAGCAAGTAAGTAAGATATACGAAGCACCATGACAACCATGAAGGCCGTAAAAAACAGTAACAAAATGCTCATTCACCGAAAGGTAACTAATTATACAGGTTTCTATTACACGAGGAAAGCGATTATATCATTGCTTATTTTGGTAAGCTTCCTTTTAAGTACTCTGTAGTAGGAGAGTAGGTGGTTCAACTGTGTACAGTTGTATGTGAAAAACGCACGGCACACACATTTTGTACATATATATATTTGTATATCCGGACTATCTCGGGA
>CAXKVI010000001.1:173730472-173758831 GCA_964058755.1 Campiglossa producta | reverse complement strand
TTATTTTATTTTATTTTATTTTATTTTATTTTTTTTTTTTTATTTTATTTTATTTTATTTTATTTTATTTTATTTTATTTTATTTTATTTTATTTTATCTTATTTTATTTTATTTTTTTTTTATTTTATTTTATTTTATTTTATTTTATTTTATTTTATTTTATTTTATTTTATTTTATTTTATTTTATTTTATTTTATTTTATTTTATTTTATTTTATTTTATTTTATTTTATTTTATTTTATTTTATTTTATTTTATTTTATTTTATTTTATTTTATTTTATTTTATTTTATTTTATTTTATTTTATTTTATTTTATTTTATTTTATTTTATTTTATTTTATTTTATTTTATTTTATTTTATTTTATTTTATTTTATTTTATTTTATTTTATTTTATTTTATTTTATTTTATTTTATTTTATTTTATTTTATTTTATTTTATTTTATTTTATTTTATTTTATTTTATTTTATTTTATTTTATTTTATTTTATTTTATTTTATTTTATTTTATTTTATTTTATTTTATTTTATTTTATTTTATTTTATTTTATTTTATTTTATTTTATTTTATTTTATTTTATTTTATTTTATTTTATTTTATTTTATTTTATTTTATTTTATTTTATTTTATTTTATTTTATTTTATTTTATTTTATTTCATTTCATTTCATTTTATTTTATTTTATTTTATTTTATTTTATTTTATTTTATTTTATTTTATTTTATTTTATTTTATTTTATTTTATTTTATTTTATTTTATTTTATTTAATTTTATTTTATTTTATTTTATTTTATTTTATTTTATTTTATTTTATTTTATTTTATTTTATTTTATTTTATTTTATTTTATTTTATTTTATTTTATTTTATTTTATTTTATTTTATTTTATTTTATTTTATTTTATTTTATTTTATTTTATTTTATTTTATTTTATTTTATTTTATTTTATTTTATTTTATTTTATTTTATTTTATTTTATTTTATTTTATTTTATTTTATTTTATTTTATTTTATTTTATTTTATTTTATTTTATTTTATTTTATTTTATTTTATTTTATTTTATTTTATTTTATTTTATTTTATTTTATTTTATTTTATTTTATTTTATTTTATTTTATTTTATTTTATTTTATTTTATTTTATTTTATTTTATTTTATTTTATTTTATTTTATTTTATTTTATTTTATTTTATTTTATTTTATTTTATTTTTTTTATTTTATTTTATTTTATTTTATTTTATTTTATTTTATTTTATTTTATTTTATTTTATTTTATTTTATTTTTTCATTGGGTATACATATAACCCTGAAACATACCCATACATCTCTGCATTGTTTTATGGCTTCTCTTAGCAGCACAAATAAATGAGAAAGTTGACAATCAGAGAAGTTTAAATAGTTTTTTTGTTTTTTTTCGAAAATTAACGATAATAAGATGCGGCATGTGAAGACAAAAAAAAAATTTCATACATTTAAAATCCCACCAAAGAAGATGTTCTAACTTTTTCTTATTTATTTCAGTATTTTTCATAGAAGAATGGAAAAAGCACAAAAAATTAATAATAAGTCTTAAAAGTGCACTCTTAAGTCATCATTGGCAATTTAAATGTGTTGAACTTTTATAAAAGTTTTTTTTTATGAATAGAAAAAGCAAAAGCAAATAACAATAAGTTGATGCGCGTTTTGCTGTTATTAAGATGGAATAAGAAGAAAATTGAAAAATTAAACAGAATTCAAATAGCGACAAAAAAACTTGAGGGCACTTTTTAATGACATTTAAAGTTTTCGTATTTAAATTTAAAGTTTTTAACGAATTCTAAATAAGATGGTTATGGGTAGGTACATAAAGGAATAGAGGTAGCTAAAAACGTATACACTGTCGGAAGACACAGAAGAAGCGAACATCTCTCTGCTATTTTTCTGAAATAGATTTTGTGCTTAAGTGATTCGAGGTATGCATAAATTGGAATATGAAATACGTATAAGAAAATAAATTAATTTAGATAGCCTTGAGCCTAAATATTGATACCAAAATTGCATTTAATCTTGATTAAATAAAAAATATTTATTTCTCTTCAAGTGGTCATATGATGCCTAAAATGAGAAAATAATGAAATAACAAATAAGATTGACCATGAAGCGCGCGTGGGCTCTTGTCCAATTACTTCACACCCCAAAAAGTTTATGTATAGGACTTTTATACAAATACATAAAATACTTAAAGGCCTTTGTATACGCCTAATGTAACGCACAAATCTATAATCTTGATCATATATATAGCTACAATATTCATATGTATAAATAAATGTTTTAATATTAAATACACACATTGGCCATAAAGCCCAAAAGCAATATAATAGATTCAAGATTAAGTTGTCACATGACTTTCGAAGATGGTTTCAAAACCATACAGAGAAAATGCGAATAAATCCTTTCCCACTATCGAATTTCGAAATAACAATTTCCGCCCCGGACAAAACAGTTCGTTGACGAGCTGGGTCGCTTAGAAACTATACCATTTCCACATTAAAATAAGAACACTTCAAGTTGAAACACATATCGTTGTTGTCGGGACCAAATATACCAAGTCCATTTTTTGTGAGTGTTTAGGAGACGAAAAAAACCGCCTAACTTTTTTTGTTGTCAATATTTTTATACCCAGCGTTCTAGTACTGGTACAAGGGTATTATAATTTGGCCACATAACGGTACTACGTAACGGCACAAAATGATCGAGATAGATTTAGAGTTCCATATATGAAAGTTCTTAGATTGAAAAGAGGAGTTCATTAAGCCATGTCCGTCCGTCTGGCCGTCAGTCCGTCTGTCCGTGTACACGATAACTTTAGTAAAAATTTAGATATTTGCATAAGATTTTGTATACAGCTTACTTTCTGGCCAAGGTAGGTTGCTATTGAAAATGAGCGAAATCGGATGATAACTACTTCTCCTCGTCGAAATTGACAGTCCTTGGCCGGATGCGAACCCGGTACGTTTCGATACTCCCTTGCAATATTGCCCGAGTAAACTGTGTTGTTGCCTCATTGCTTGAAAGTTAGCGACGAAATCCATTGATTGGTGATTGAGATCATAGCGTTATAACAATATGAATTTGGTTCTCAAATATTCGGACAATTGTCTCACTAGCTGCCTAGGACTGTTTTAGATGCTAATCGTAAAGATAAATATAAAGATAAAAACAAGATAGAGATACAAGTTAGGTACAAGCAAGGAGGAAAATTAGAGGAAGAATAAACAAGGATAGGTAGAAATAAAGAGTGATAAAATAAGAAAGCTAGACTGAAGCTGCGAAAAACATTAACATTAATTTAATCCTTATAAATAGTTTATGTCTACTGGCTACTACGATTTGACTACCACATATATGTTTGTATGTTTTCCCATCTCGAACATTTTTTCCATATAACTATATCGTGTATCAGCATGGCGCCATCTTTATTGCTGTTGACGAGCACAAAATTACGAAAATAGAAAAAAAAAAAACAAAACGTGATTTTAAGCCAGAAAAAAGGCATAAAAGAAGTATGCTAAAAAATTTGTCCGGAAAAAATAGTTGCTAACACATGTTTTGGTCAGTTCGCTGCCTTACACTCATCTATGTATAGTTTTTTTTTGCTTGTACTCATTTTGTGATAACAATTGGCAAACAAGAAATAACATTAAACCCATTTTCCAATGCCATGGGTGGTTACGTGGTCCGGCAACGTATGCTTGTGAATGTATGCAAAATAAAAAAAGGAATTTGAATTATTTTAGAAGAATTTGTCGTCCAATAAAATTGCAAAATTTAGGAGATTGTTTGCCAATGTGGTGAAAGTTTTTGATTGTATAACAAGGAAAAACACAAGTTGGAATCTAGCGTAGAATATGTGAATATGATTTCCAGAAAAGCAATACATATAAGGGAATTTTTTAGGTCTTTAAATTTGTTTGAACTTATTTCACGATTGTTTGTTCCTTTGGAACTTACTGTGGATATAACTCGCCGAGCATAAGGGATAAAGTCATTGGGAAAAATTTTGATTGCTTTTTATTTTAAATTTGAGCAGAAGTAAGAAATTTTGATTTCAATTCACTCTGTATGAGAGATTCGAATGATATAACGAGCTCTTTTTGATTTGGGGAAAACATTTTCCAGCCATCCAAAACTAACCGAGTCTTCTTAATATATTTGAAAATATCAATTTTTTTACGTAGATGATTCAACAAGTTTTCTTCATCTTGCATAACTGCATACTTCTCACTTCCTAAATCTCCTTTGTGTTGTGTAAAACTACAAACTCTTCCCCGCTTAGGTTCGTAGGTGGAGGAAATATTGGTATGATTTATATAATTTTTTAAATAATTTGAAATCAGGCACATTTGGGTGTTTTATTAATAGGCGTTTTTTCAACGATAAGGCTAACTCCAAAAGATGTATAGAAACTTATAATCTTTTTTTTTTCCTTTTCCTGGTCGCATTCTGCTTCCTATTCCTGCTCTTGTTCGCATTTTTTCACCTGATTTTGTTTCTGTTCCTACTTCTGTTTCTGCTCGTATTCCTATTTCTATTTCTATTAATATTCTTATTTCTATTAATATTCCTATTCCTATTTCTATTCCTATTTCTATTAATATTCTTATTTCTATTAATATTCCTATTTCTCTTCCTTTTCCTATTCCCTTTCCTATTCCTATTCTTATTCCTATTCCTATTCCTATTCCTATTCCTATTCCTATTACTATTCCTATTCCTATACCTATTCCTATTCTTATTCCTATTCCTATTCCTGCTCCTATTCCTATTCCTATTCGTTTTCCTATTCCTGTTCCTATTCCTATTATTGTTCTTAATCTTTTTTTCCTTTTTCTTTTTCCTGTTCCTATTCCTGTTCCTGTTCCTGTTTCTGTTTCTGTTTCTGTTTCTGTTTCTGTTTCTGTTTCTGTTTCTGTTTCTGTTTCTGTTTCTGTTTCTGTTTCTGTTTCTGTTTCTGTTTCTGTTTCTGTTCCTGTTCCTGTTCCTGTTCCTGTTCCTGTTCCTGTTCCTGTTCCTGTTCCTGTTCCTGTTCCTGTTCCTGTTCCTGTTCCTGTTCCTGTTCCTGTTCCTGTTCCTGTTCCTGTTCCTGTTCCTGTTCCTGTTCCTGTTCCTGTTCCTGTTCCTGTTCCTGTTCCTGTTCCTGTTCCTGTTCCTGTTCCTGTTCCTGTTCCTGTTCCTGTTCTTGTTCCTGTTCCTGTTCCTGTTCCTGTTCGTGTTCCTGTTCCTATTCCTATTCCTGTTCTTATTCTTATTCCAATTCATATTCCTATTCCTATTCCTATTCCTTTTCCTATTCCTATTCCTATTCCTATTCCTTTTCCTATTCCTATTCCTATTCCTATTAATGTTCTTAATCTTTTTTTTCTTTTTCCTTTTTCCTGTTCCTATTCCTGTTCCTGTTCCTGTTCCTGTTCCTATTCCTATTCCTTTTCCTATTCCTATCCCCATTCCTATTCCTGTTCCTATGCCAGTTTCTATATCTACATACCTTATTACATTCCTGTTTGTATTCCTATCTCTATTTCTTGTTCTATTGGACGTCTACAAGAGCTTACACACTCATAAACTTATATTTATTTATCGCAAAAAAAAAATTTGGTCCAGATAGTACAAAGTAAAGACCTGAAAAAGGAACACCCTATATATAATTTATTTTTAGTAAGTAATTGCACAAAAATATACCTGAGTAGTTGAATCAGAAAGTAGATAATATTATTATGCTATTAATTAAAAGAAATTATATTCTTTGGTAAAATGAAATGGATTCGAATGGGCGTAACATAACAGCGTTATGATTAATTGAACCACTGGCTGTGTGATAAATGTCGAAAAATTCCATTTATTTCACTTCATCGAACGTAATTAATTAAATTTTTTGCAAGAAAATATAAATGAATCTACTTGAATACATATATAAATAATTACACATGTAGAGATGCAAATTGCTACAATTATTTTACAGAGGAATTTCAACAATTCTTATGTACTTATGTATATATGTAGCTGTAAGTATGTTCTTTTAATTGCGCCTTTTCTTCAATAGAAATATGAGAAAAATATTTAATTTAATATATTGCTGATTACAACTTCTTTGTAATTGGAATCAAATGAAAGGTGGTTACTAATTTACAAAATAATTCCAATATGGACTAAATGTACCTTGTTTTATTTGTCTTTTCAGGACATGGATGTTATGTCCTTAAAAATTATTAAACTTCAACTTTCTAAAAACTCGATTTGTTTTAAAAAGCTGTAATCTAATAAAAGTCCTGAAAATGTGTGTACTAATATTAATGATAATACAAGGTGTGGGCACGATATTGATATCCTCAAAATTGATTTTATAATATGGGTATCAAAGGAAATGTGTTCATGTGGGCCTGAAAAGAGTATTAATTTTACTTCGTTATCTCATTCCGTTTCGCAGATATCAACCAAAACATGAAACAATTTACCTGAAATTTTCATACTAGTATAATTAAATGTTACTCATACGCCGTGTATGACCTATCAAAAATGCACTATAATTGCAAAGCTTCAAGACGTACACAATTAATTTTGCTAGAAAACATATTGCTACATAATCTTCTAAAACGCTTTTGAAATTTTCAAAGTCCTTTTCTAGTGAAGGCGTTTTTTTCAATATCATTGTGAAGGATCCTGTTGTCCTTACAAAAATTCAAAGGTAAAGATTTGTTACACATTGCTTTATATATAAATTGCTTAGAATATATCCACCCCAATCAGCTGTTGATATGCATTAAATGGGCTCTCAATGAGGTATGTCCCTATAGTCTTGTTGCTCTCATACCTCTCCTATAATATTTTCTTCCAGGCATAGCTTTAAATTGAGAGCTTTTGTACTCAGCTAATCTGTGAATATTTTTATATTTAATTCAACAAAATTGCTTACTTATTATTCGTTCGCTTAGCGCTCAGCAACAATCTTCAGTTGTCATTTACATTCAACATTTTCTTTTAATTTTTTTCCTTGATACGATAATCACATTTTCTTTGATTCTACGTTTTTGTGAATTTACTTGAAGGTTTTATTTCTTTTTTTTGTCGTGGTATTCTTTTCAATAAATTTTGAGTTTGCGATTTTTACTCAAAGCAAAACAATTAGTTTACTTATGTTAAAAAAACGTTTCAAAGAAAGGCACTGCATCCTAAATAGATTACGTTTTTGGTAAGCACAATCAAAGAATCTCTTTTGTAAAGAGATTGCTGCATAATACCTACTGAGCGCGCTTAACGAAAGGTCTTAATTATGTTATAATTAATTTCAAATGAATTGAATTGTATCTATTAAACAGAGAGTGGAAGCAAATTTGTTTGATATATAAGAGGTAATAAAATTGTGATGTTTTCGAGCACGTGTACGATGATCTTTGTTCGTTGCTTCTTCCAATTCCATTGTCTAAACAGCTAAAGTAAGTATTTTTTGATGACAAGAGTGATTTTAATAAGAATTATGTAGCTGGCATTATTTTAGTGTTTAACACACGCGCATAACTCACTTTTATTCTGTCTTTATCAAGGAGAAAACTTTCAGCCCTTTGTTTCAACACTGCAGCGAAAGCAACTAGTTGAGAACTAGTTTGCACTGGGCCCAACTAATCAGTGTTCTGTCTTTTTTTTCATATAAGCAACTGATATTTTTTTCTTGTTGATGTCCTTCGAAATGTCAATTTTCAGATTTCGACCAGAACATACCAGTCATCTACTAGTCATCATATACTAGAATTATACTATGTAGTTGTACAATACTAGTCCCATACTAGTTAAACCTAGACTAGTATGATTTCCATAAAATGAACTAGTTCCATACTAGTCCAAAAATGACTAGTGTGCAATATAATAGTCCCATAATAGTCCGAAAAGCATTGAAAATGGACTAGTACGAGTTCTGCCATAATCATAGTTGTATACTAGAATTTGTCTGACTAGTTTCGCTGCAGGGAAGCTAAAGATATCAATATCAGGGTTTTCACTATGATTCGTTTGTATTTTCGAGTATGAGCAATAATAAAAAAATGCATTCAATTCACGAGCGAGAATTTAAAAAAATTCCCCAACATTCCCGTTCGCGTACCAAACTTTGTGTTGTCATTCGTTCGCGAATAAATGCGAGCTACAAGCATATCGCTTCGATACATTAGCATACACTCATCTTTGTTGTTCATCTTTAGAAATGAACGCTTATGTGAAATGGAATTATGGCACATGGTTTGAGTAGTAAATTGAAAAAGTTCTACCTCAACTTGTTGTAGAGATAGCAACCGAAATGTGAACCGAGAAAAATATTTTCTTGGACTACTTTTTTTTTTTCTTCGGAGAAAAGTAGAGAAATTTGTTTGGAACCCTTTCAAAAATGTCTTTGGCACTTGTTCGGTATTGTTTTCAGGATTATTTCAAGACGCTTTCAAAATAATGTTGAAATTTTTTTTATATATTAGGTCAGGTTAGGTGGTAGCAAACCCAGCGAGATACCTGCGCCTGATCCTAGCAAACGCTGGACAGCTAAGCATGAAGTGATCTGATGATTCCACCTTGTCATCCTCCATGCAGCTCACGCACCTCGGGGTTACAAGAATATTTAATCGCACGGCATGGATCCCCATCAAACAGTGCCCCGTCAACACCCCAATTATCACTGAAAGAGCTACCTTGGAGACCCTAGTAATTCCATTGATTGCCTGGAGCCAACCGCTTGCCAGAAAGACTTCGACATGTGCATGCGGTGGTGGCATGAGATGGTGTCAGCCCAGCGCTTGCTTAACTGTTTCGAAGCCCAGCTGCCCAGAAGCAGACTACAGGTGGTAAAAGGAATACCCAGTCATCCCAAAACGCTACAATGATCAGGCAGCCTAAACTTCGTGTTAATCCCAAGTTCCTGACAGTAAACACCCCCTCAACCCAACCATCCAGCTTTGACCCGCCCGTAAACATATTCGCCAAACCATCCTTCCAGATAGGTTCCTCGTCTGTCCACTCGTCCCTTGCGGGTAGGTAAGTCGAAAACCCCTTCGCGGGAGTAGATGTCGGCGCACAGTAATCTGTTCTGTTAGCGATAAAGTCAAGGTTCGATGGTATATTGGAATGGCTAATGGCTATATTGAACAAGCTTTTATCCGACGTCTCGGAGCCTAATTGTAGCCCGAGCCGCGCTTATTTTTCCTACAAGTTCATCTGGGTACAGATTAAGCATAACATTCTATATCAGGGTAGGAGTGGTCCGCATGGCCCCACTAATCGCAACCATAGCCATTCGCTGCACCGTGACTATCTTTTTCGTTGAGGAAACCGTGTCTAGTACGCCCCACCAGACCACTACCCCATTAAATAGGATACGTTTCACCACCACTTTTGCCAATCGCCCCTCTGCAGTACAAAGCGAATGAAGCATTTCTGGCCCTGTCCTTTACATTCAGCTTCCAGGACAGCTTCATATCCAGGATAACCCCTAGGCACTTAACATTAATGTTTTTGGCGCAACGAAAATGTCTAAAAATTGAATTTCTAAATTTTTAAAAATATTTGTTGCGCCAGAAAACGAATGTTACGTATACGCCATGGTTTTTTTTCTGGCTCAACAAACATTCTAAAAAATTTAGAAATTCAATTTTTAAAAATGTTTTTTTTTCCGCCAGAAGCACGAAGCACATTCGTTTTCTGGCACAATTTTCAGAGACTGAACTACACATTCATGCAAATGGCATTGCAAAAGTCCTGGGATCCCTTGTACTTTGGAAACCCAGGATTTTCGTGAATCGAAGAGAAACGAGAGATTAGTCACATGAGACCATTAACTCAAATCTGGAAAATTTACACATTCATGCCTCTGGTAAGCGAGCGACGATATATACCGGATAATATCGGGACTTTTTTACGATCAGTTTACAGTTGTAAATAGCTGTTTTGTATTGCTACGTTACCCGGTTAGGCAAACTTTTATCTATAAATGAGAGATTAGCTTCCAAGTTGTCACATACTATTCTAATTACATTTTTTGTGTGGAGTAGTTTAAGTTATGTGTACTCTTTGGCTTCTCAAACCTCCTTTATAATAACTGATGCTATTTGTGTATGGCTACAAGGTACCAGACTCTTCCTGACTTCCTCAGCAAAAGATGTTAGTCCCAACTTAGGCTTTTCGGTCTTTTAAATAATTTACTTACAAATAAAATATCACAAGATTAAACCAAAATATTTTAAAAGTTCATAAAATATTATTTGCAAATTATAGTTGCTTGCCCAAAAAGATTAGTCAACTTTATAGGCATGCCTACAAACTCACATATTTTCACTCAAAGTGGCACCAAAATAAATTTGTTTACATTTAGAAATGTAGATATATCTCAAGTTACCAAACATAAATGTATCTTTGAAGGAATGCGCAGTGCGAGAAGCCTAAATGGAAAATGTTTTTGATGCAACTTTCATAACCACAAGCCGCCCCCTAAAGTAACCAAAACCAAACAAACAACACAAAACCACAAAAGATGTACAATTTTCTGTTTAAATTAAAGTGTGTTGCGGTTGGTTAGCGGCATTTTAGGTGCCTTTGTAAACCCTTTTGCAACTGCATACATACATGTCTCCTTTGCCATGTTTGTTTATATGAAGGCCTTGACTTTTGCTGCCACACATCGCCCCTCCTTCGCTGCTTTATATCTATTTATGTATACATGCAAGTAATTTACACATTCCTTTTACACTCTTCACGCTGTCGTGCCATGTTGTCCAACTCAATTCAATTCGTCTCTACACAGAGCACAAACAAATATTGGCTTAGCAACTGGCTCAACCACAAACCCCCATCTTCAAGTTTGTTGATGTTTTTCTTTTTCTATGAGCATAGACTTTTTGTTGGTGCAAGAGGGTTTACTGTGTATGTGTGTATTGGACTGGATCAAAAAAAAAAAAAAAATTGTGTCTTATGTGAAAGTCGCATATGACTGGTATATGAGTTTATTTTATTTATTTGTTATTATTTTTTTTTATATTTTAGTCTTTGTTCTTTTATTCTCATATTTTCTATTTAATATTTTTTATTTTTTATTTTTTATTTATTTAACTTAATTTTAATTTTATTTCATCTTTATTTAATTTAATTTTATTTTTTTTTAATTTAATTTTTTTAAATTTTATATTTTTTTATTTTATTTAATTTTATTTTATTTTATTTTATTTAATTTTATATTATTTTATTTTATTTAATTTTATATTATTTTGTTTTATTTTATTTTATTTTATTTTATTTTATTTTATTGTAGGTTATTTTATTTTTTTTATTTTATTTTATTTTATTTAATTTTTTTTTTTTATTTTATTTTATTGTAGGTTATTTTATTTTATTTTATTTTATTTTATTTTATTTTATTTTATTTTATTTTATTTTATTTTATTTTATTTTACTTTATTTTATTTTATTTTATTTTATTTTATTTTATTTTATTTTATTTTATTTTATTTTATTTTATTTTATTTTATTTTATTTTATTTTATTTTATTTTATTTTATTTTATTTTATTTTATTTTATTTTATTTTATTTTATTTTATTTTATTTTATTTTATTTTATTTTATTTTATTTTATTTTATTTTATTTTATTTTATTTTATTTTATTTTATTTTATTTTATTTTATTTTATTTTATTTTATTTTATTTTATTTTATTTTATTTTATTTTATTTTATTTTATTTTATTTTATTTTATTTTATTTTATTTTATTTTATTTTATTTTATTTTATTTTATTTTATTTTATTTTATTTTATTTTATTTTATTTTATTTTATTTTATTTTATTTTATTTTATTTTATTTTATTTTATTTTATTTTATTTTATTTTATTTTATTTTATTTTATTTTATTTTATTTTATTTTATTTTATTTTATTTTATTTTATTTTATTTTATTTTATTTTATTTTATTTTATTTTATTTTATTTTATTTTATTTTATTTTATTTTATTTTATTTTATTTTATTTTATTTTATTTTATTTTATTTTATTTTATTTTATTTTATTTTATTTTATTTTATTTTATTTTATTTTATTTTATTTTATTTTATTTTATTTTATTTTATTTTATTTTATTTTATTTTATTTTATTTTATTTTATTTTATTTTATTTTATTTTATTTTATTTTATTTTATTTTATTTTATTTTGGTTTATTTTATTTTATTTTATTTTATTTTATTTTATTTTATTTTATTTTATTTTATTTTATTTTATTTTATTTTATTTTATTTTATTTTATTTTATTTTATTTTATTTTATTTTATTTTATTTTATTTTATTTTATTTTTATTTTATTTTATTTTATTTTATTTTATTTTATTTTATTTTATTTTATTTTATTTTATTTTATTTTATTTTATTTTATTTTATTTTATTTTATTTTATTTTATTTTATTTTATTTTATTTTATTTTATTTTATTTTATTTTATTTTATTTTATTTTATTTTATTTTATTTTATTTTATTTTATTTTATTTTATTTTATTTTATTTTATTTTATTTTATTTTATTTTATTTTATTTTATTTATTTTATTTTATTTTATTTTATTTTATTTTATTTTATTTTATTTTATTTTATTTTATTTTATTTTATTTTATTTTATTTATTTTATTTTATTTTATTTTATTTTATTTTATTTTATTTTATTTTATTTTATTTTATTTTATTTTATTTTATTTTATTTTATTTTATTTTATTTTATTTTATTTTATTTTATTTTATTTTATTTTATTTTATTTTATTTTATTTTATTTTATTTTATTTTATTTTATTTTATTTTATTTTATTTTATTTTATTTTATTTTATTTTATTTTATTTTATTTTATTTTATTTTATTTTATTTTATTTTATTTTTATTTTATTTTATTTTATTTTATTTTATTTTATTTTATTTTATTTTATTTTATTTTATTTTATTTTATTTTATTTTATTTTATTTTATTTTATTTTATTTTATTTTATTTTATTTTATTTTATTTTATTTTATTTTATTTTATTTTATTTTTATTTTATTTTATTTTATTTTATTTTATTTTATTTTATTTTATTTTATTTTATTTTATTTTATTTTATTTTATTTTATTTTATTTTATTTTATTTTATTTTATTTTATTTTATTTTATTTTATTTTATTTTATTTTATTTTATTTTATTTTATTTTATTTTATTTTATTTTATTTTATTTTATTTTATTTTATTTTATTTTATTTTATTTTATTTTATTTTACTTTATTTTATTTTATTCTATTTCGTTTAATTGTTTTTATTAAATTTTTCTTTTTTATTTGTTGCCCAGTATAATGTGTATCTAGATATGACTGCTGAGTGTGACTGATCTGCGTCAAGTTTCTACCACTGGTGTACCATTTTTGCACTGCAAATGTTGCGCAATCATGTACTTTGGTGTATTGCAGCAGCAGCAGCATATCAATGCACTGCTGTTGTTGTTTTTGCTGTTATACTCTTAACAAATTCATGTCATCCAAATTCATTCAAATTCTGTTACAACACATTTTTGTGTAGCTTCGCAAACAGGCGCTTTCGTCTATGAGTAATGTTTACACTTTCTACTTTGCTGCCCTTTCAACGCTGTCTCATGTTTACAACTTTTGGGGTATTTGGCTTTACTTGTTTTATTTTACTCGTCATCTCGTGAGCACTTGATTGACATAATTTAAAATTCAAATGTACAATATTTATTTAAATACATAGTTACTTGTGATACTGAAAAGAAGCTGTTTCGTCATTCACCTCGAATGCAATTGCGGTCATTTGAATTTTTTTTTAATTTTTTTGTATACACAGCAGCTCATATTTCAAGTGTGTGTAAGTACGTACCTACGTACTTTACTGCTTGCGTGTATGTGGTTTTTGTATGAGTGTTTAAGTATTTGTAAGTAGGTTTCATGTTTTAATATCTTTGGGTCTTGTGTTGGGGTTTTTTTCGACGCATCGTAAGTACTTTTTATGACGAATGTTGCGTGTCACATATTCGTAGTTGTATCTTCATATTTACTATATACGGGCTATGTATACGTATACTCACCAAAAAAGTTTGGTTCTTATAAGAGGCCTGCAATTTGTAGGAAACGAAAGTTTTGGCAACATTTAGTTTTTTTAAAAGAAGTCCTTGCTTCGGATAATTGAGTCTGCGAGCTAGCTTATCGGTTAATGGTGTCCCCAACTTGCAGGCCATCTCGGATCAAACCCTATAAAATTGAATTGCAATTCTATGACCGAGCTCACGGTTGTTTCTATAGTTTATATCGATGATGTTTTTAGTAAGGTAATCTATAAAAACTAGAGTTCGCCCTGTGGTTGAAGTTCAACCACAAAAGCTTATTTGATTTTCCTACCTTTTTGCTGTTTCTTAAATTTGCCATTCTTTTCATATTTTTTATATTTTTGGTTTCTATACATTCCTGTTCATTTTGCCCTTTCCTCCCTCTTTACACCATTCAGTAATATAGTTTCAATGTTGATAATTATTTATTTTTCTTAGGTTGTCTTCATACGTATTTGTTTCCTTTCCTTTGCTTTTATTTCCTTTCCTTTCCTCTCCTTTCATCTCATTTCATTTCTTTTGCTTTTCTTTCCTTTAACTTTCTTCCCTCTCTTTTCTTTTCCTTTTCTTTCCTTTTCTCTTCTTTCATTTCATTTTATTTCCCTTCTTTCTTTCTCTCTTTTCTGTTCATTTATTTTATTTTCCTTTCTTTTCGTTTCTTTTATTATCTTACCTGAACTTTCTTTGCATTTCCATTACATTCCTTTTTTCCTTTTATTTTCTTTTGCTTTAATTTCCTTTCGTTTCCTTTGCTTTAGTTTCGTTTCCCTTAGTTTCCTCTCATTTTATTCATTTTTTTTCATTTCTTTTCTTTTCTTATATTTATATTTATATTTTATATTTTTTCTTACCTTTATTTTATTTCACTTTTTTTCCTTACCTTTCCTTCCCTTACCTTTACTTTTTCTACCTTTCCTTTCCTACCATTGCCTTACTTTCTTTTTTTCTTTCCGTAATTCCTTTAGTTTTCTTTCTTTTCCATTCATTTCCTTTACTTATTTCTTAGCTTTTCATTACCTTTCTTTCCTTTATTTTTCATTCTTTTTAATTTCATTTATTTTTCGTACCTTCCTCCACCCTACCTTTTCTTTCCTTTCTTTTTCTCTTCTTTCCTTTCTTTGACTTTCTTTATTTGCCTCTCTTTTCCACTCATTTACCTACATTACATTTCCTTTCTTCCCTTCCTTTTTTCTTTTCCGTTCCTTTCCCTACCTTTTGCCTTTGCTTTTGATTTTTCTCTCATATTTTCCGTTCCTTACCTTATCTTACCTTTATTTTCCTTATATCCATTCCTTTCCTTTCACATTCTTTCCTTTATTTCATACTTTTTTATTTCATTTTGTTTTATTTTTATTTATTTTCTTTTCTTTCATTTCCAACAAATTTCTTTTTTTGCTTTCAATCACTTTTCTATTTCTTATTTTACTTTTTTTAGTTTTATCAATTTTCCTTTTTATTTTATTTCCACGAAGGGCTTTGTGCTTTTTTTTTTAAAACATCATGTCTGAGCAAGAATTTGCTTCACATACATAACAGCGGCTCTATAAAGTGAATGCGTTTAGTACTTGTAGTGGTGTGAATTTCAAATCATATTATAATTAATTTTTTTTTAATTTTTGGTTTGTTGTCGCACACCCTGCTCGGCGAGACCTATCGATACATATCAAATTTTATATACCTTAGAATTGTGGTTATTGCAAAAAAGGGAGAAAACTTTTAAGCATTGCGCATTTATATATAAATAGATAGATAGATTAGCCTTGAAAATTCTTGAAATATTTTTTTCTCTAAACGCAAGCAAAAGCCTCGTTCTTTCATATTCATTTGAATAATCTGTTTCTGTTCCATAGCCTTCCCAGACCTTATAGTGAATTATTTGGTAATACATTTTATCTATAATCACAGTAAGCAGCTGTTGTCGAATTTTTGATTTCTAATAAATACTTACAACATTTTTTGGGGGTAGTGTGAACATAAACATACTTAAATTAGCTCAAGGGTGTAGAACAAAAAATATAAGATTTATACCTATATTTGTGCTTATTCAGATATTTATTAACCTTGGTAAATGGTTCTGGTCAAATTGGACTGCAACTGCGAGATACGAGCTGGGTCTAAGGTTTTAGTAAAAGGTCAATTGTGCCATCTTTATAAAAAAAGGCGTGAGTACCGTGTATGTGTATTCTGCACATATATTTGATTAAACTAGAGAATGATTCGCGAATGCATTCGAGCGATGTAAGCGAACGCATTCAAGAATGATTCAGGATTTTCACGAATTTGCGAACGCTTTCGAGAATGATTTGGGAACGCAATCGAAAATGATTCGCAATTTTAACGAATTCGCGAATTCCTTTGAGAATTGTTTGTGAACGCTTACGAGAATGTTTCGCGAACTCACTCGAGAATGATTAGCGAACGCATTCAAGAATTATTCGCTATTCGAGTCTGGGTCTGCAAACGCATTGAAGAATGATTCGCGAACGCAATCGAAAACGATTCACGAACGTAATCTAGAATGGTTCGCCAACGCATTTGATAATGATTCGCGATTTCATTCGGCTAAATAATCTTTTTGTTAAAAAATAAAAATTTGTACCTAACCTTTTCAAAAAACAAGAAATATGTCTTATAACTCAGTCAGTTTTTTTTCCCACATTTATTTCTCTCAATAAAAAATAAATTGCAGATAGTAAGATATTTTTCAATGTTGGCCAGTTAATATAGGGCTTTGAGAAAAACTAATAAAATGAGAAATATGAAATTTTATTTAAATCATACTCATGTTATTGAAATTGCTTTACTTTTTAATTTACCTAAATCATTTCCGATAAAGCTAGTCCAGTTCATATTCTTAGAGTTGTCTTCAATAAATTGACCTGCAATAATAAAGATTTATAACGTTGGTGGTAGTTAAGGCATACATGAGAAAATTGGAAGCAAGCACTATTAAATATAAAACAATTTCATATTCGAAATAATCAAAAGGGGCTGAAAATGATTCAAATATTCAAACTTATTTGCTTATAACTTCTGCTATTCTATTAGTATACATTTTGATTATCTCTTTTTTATTTCTATCATTTGTTATCCTTGATTTACCTTCCACGACCTCACAACTCAAATATTTCCGCAAAATACTTTCACGAAGTTTCGCCAACTCACGCTAAAAGCCACAAATGCTGAGAAGCCAGACAACCGCAACTGCAAATGTTACTTAATTGCAATTTGATGCCAGTAAAGTTGAGTTACTTAAGTAGGAAGGTAAAAGAGTGCACAAGTCGAGAACAAATGCTATACATATGTGCAAAAATACAAATGAGTACACATTAGTTATGCACTCATTGTGTTATTCGAGTAAATACGCTGACATGAGTAAAAATTTATTTATTACTCAATTATAGCACACGAGTCAGCATTTACTTTCAGGACTCAAGCACATATTGCTGCAACAGAGTATCTCAAGTTTTAAGAATTCACTTTAAAAAAATTAATAAGTAAAAAAAGTTGTTTTAACTGCAACTGTAACTGTTATTGTAACTGTAACTGTAGCTGTAACTGTAACTGTAACTGTAACTGTAACTGTAGCTGTAACTGTAACTGTAACTGTAACTGTAACTGTAACTGTAACTGTAACTGTAACTGTAACTGTAACTGTAACTGTAACTGTAACTGTAACTGTAACTGTAACTGTAACTGTAACTGTAACTGTAACTGTAACTGTAACTGTAACTGTAACTGTAACTGTAACTGTAACTGTAACTGTAACTGTAACTGTAACTGTAACTGTAACTGTAACTGTAACTGTAACTGTAACTGTAACTGTAACTGTAACTGTAACTGTAACTGTAACTGTAACTGTAACTGTAACTGTAACTGTAACTGTAACTGTAACTGTAACTGTAACTGTAACTGTAACTGTAACTGTAACTGTAACTGTAACTGTAACTGTAACTGTAACTGTAACTGTAACTGTAACTGTAACTGTAACTGTAACTGTAACTGTAACTGTAACTGTAACTGTAACTGTAACTGTAACTGTAACTGTAACTGTAACTGTAACTGTAACTGTAACTGTAACTGTAACTGTAACTGTAACTGTAACTGTAACTGTAACTGTAACTGTAACTGTAACTGTAACTGTAACTGTAACTGTAACTGTAACTGTAACTGTAACTGTAACTGTAACTGTAACTGTAACTGTAACTGTAACTGTAACTGTAACTGTAACTGTAACTGTAACTGTAACTGTTACTGTTACTGTTACTGTAACTGTAACTGTAGCTGTAACTGTAACTGTAACTGTAACTGTAGCTGTAACTGTAACTGTAACTGTAACTGTAACTGTAACTGTAACTGTAACTGTAACTGTAACTGTAACTGTAACTGTAACTGTAACTGTACCTGTAACTGTAACTGTAAATGTAACTGTAACTGTAACTGTAGCTGCAACTGTAACTGTAACTGTAACTGTAACTGTAGCTGTAACTGTAACTGTAGCTGTAACTGTAACTGTAGCTGTAACTGTAACTGTAACTGGGGTTTTTAGAATACATTTTATCGAAACTTTCACAAAATATCTGCCACACTCTGTATTCTAAGTCGAACATTGTTTAATCATTTCAAATTATACGGGTGTCTATTTGCAATAATGCTTTGCTATTATTTGTGTGTGCGTGTATGTCACATACATATGCCCCATAACAAATATTGTGGTTTTCTATATGTTTGCAACTAATCAGATAAAAATTTCGACAGAGAATTGCCACCTCTGCCGCTCACCTGAAATAATTCGTTTAACCCAATGTGTTTGTATATCGCCTTTACTTTGGCCAAAACGTCTTCTGGCATAGGTATTTGTCTTCTTTCTTGTACTACTGCCGGAAATTCCATTTAAATGCTTTCAAATGCAAAACAAATAGAATTCAAATTGATTTGCGGTTGTGGGCACTTACCGATTGTTTCACAGAGTTGAAGAAGGGAAAAATAAAAAATAAATTATAATGCGATTACTACTACTACTTGTAGTTCTGTGGTTTAATATAAAAAATAAATTTGCCATTTTAATGGACTATATATTGCGTTGTGCAGCCAGGCATTAAAGTTATTGGTTTGGCTTTTCTCAGAAAAAAAAAAAAAAAAAAACAATTTACTTTCAATTATGTGGAAATTAAATATTTGAATGAAGCTTACTAAGTTTAGGAAAAAACTACTTTAAAGTTTCCAGCAATTTTAATTTGAAACTACACCGCTGCAGAGTTGTCTGAGTATCACCTGGTCTAATATTTTGTAGCAAAATAATGAAAAGAATTATACTTATTTTTGTTATAACCTCCTATAATGAGACAGTTGGTTTTTGATTTTGAAGTAGGTATATAATTCTGGTTCAGCTTCCTTCTGATATTGCCATCCAGAGTATGGTACGGGGTACCCGTCTTTTTGGCATTATTTGTGGTGATGAATATAATACTGAAACACCATAATCAAATTGAAGGCCCGCACAAACAACCTTACATTTTAAAGCCTCATTTCGAAATTCCATTACAAAGTTAAGCTCCAAGGACTACAAGGACTAAGTTAAATAAAAGCCAGTGAGTTTCGTTCGCATAAATTCAGAAAATAAAATTTTAATTTATAATCGGATGTGTTTGCGTATATATTCAATATTTAAATAGCTCGTAGAAGCCAATTCAAATCCGGGCAACCGCTAAACGATGTATGGATATATGAATGTGACGCATGGACTACGTAAAAAATAATGGATTTTTATATTGAACATGTAATGAAGTTTAAGTTTGCCTTAAGCAGATCTTTATATACTTAGCTGTGAGCTTTAACTGCAGCGGGGCCACGTAGAACTAATTAAATTTTCTTGGAACTCCTTTCAACTAATATTTGTGGCTGAAATATGAACGATAGAAAAGTGTTTTCGGCAGAGATGTCCATTATACTCGTCTATGTGACTTTTAAAATTCTTTTATTCAACAAAGGTCGTAAAAAATTGGCGTGGTCGTTAATTGATTTTATGTTTTTTTTTATGGTTAATCACCTTTTTTGTATGTCTAAAGTATTTCATATTCAAAGTGGACTTAGCTAGCATCTGATTTGGCATATTTAAATGCAATCGAAATTTCTCGTTTAGAGACAGCAGTACCTGGGTGACCGAGCTTGCTCTGTATTCCTTGAAATTGCTTCCAAATTTGAATTACCAACCGTAATAGCTTTCCAAAATAGATAAAAAAAATAAATAGGTAACTGTAACTGTAACTGTAACTGTAACTGTAACTGTAACTGTAACTGTAACTGTAACTGTAACTGTAACTGTAACTATAACTGTAACTGTAACTGTAACTGTAACTGTAACTGTAACTGTAACTGTAACTGTAACTGTAACTGTAACTGTAACTGTAACTGTAACTGTAACTGTAACTGTAACTGTAACTGTAACTGTAACTGTAACTGTAACTGTAACTGTAACTGTAATTGTGTGCATGTATATATGGTCACATATGCCCCATAACAAACACACTTCAAAAGCCAACACCCCGATGGAAAATCTTACAATGAGGATCAACAAAATCATACAAAGGAATCAACAAAATGCGGCTAGGTAGCAACCCTGGATGCCAAACCTGCTTTAAAATGTTGTCGTTGGAATGCAGCCGGAAACTCAGTTCGGTTCAGCGGTTTCACTTGATACCATCTTGGCATATCTTGCTCAATATTTGAAAAAATGTTTGAAAGGTGGCAACCCGAAAAACCACCCCAAGTGACAACACCCATGCATATAACCTAAGAATAAATCGTACTATCTGTGTATCAAATTTCATCCAAATAAGTTTAGCAATTCCCGAGAGATAAGGAATACTAAATAAGAAGCGGTAAGGTGGCAACCCTGGCAGCCATGCTTAAAATTGTCATATTCCCAATACGGGCGAAAATACCTTTCATTTGATACCCATATCGGCATATCTTACTCTATATTTGAATTTTTTTAAACAGGTGGCAACCTTGTGAGCTGCCGTCTGTTGCAACACCCACGTATATAACCATAGAATGAATCATACTATCTATGTATATGCCAAGTTTTATCCAAATCGGTAGCGCTTCTTGAAATACCGGGAAAAATAAATAAAATGCGGTTAGGTGGCAACCCTACTTGAAATCGCCACATTTGGAATACGGCAGAAAATGCCTTTTATTCGATACCCATATTGGCATATCTTGCTGAATATTTAAAATTAATTTAGATAGGTGTCAACCCTGTTAACCGCCAACAAGTAGCAGCACCCACGTATATAACCATAGAATGAATCATACTATCTATAAATATGCCAAATTTTATCTAAATCGGTAGCGCTTCTCGAAATGCCGGGAAAATAGAATAAAATTTGTCTAGGTGCACGGCTAAAAATTTCAACCTAAATTTTAAACTTTTTTGGACTACATATATGACCAAACCAAATTTGGATTCAAATTCAATCTAGACCAGTTTTTATGAAAATTGGCTAAATGAATCGGGTTTCAATTATAAACAAGAAATGTTTTAACAAGTTTTTAAAGATAAAATAAATTTTTTGTCCGTTGGCGGGAATTCGAACCAAGACTCCCCGCATCATGCCCGTCTGCTCTACCACTGAGCTACATCGCACACATAAATGTTGTAGGCAAAATGCAATCTTGAATAAGCTTTCAAAAATAATTTTGAATTTTCAAACCCAAAAGTTTAAACTTTAGACCGAAAAGTTTTAAGAATAAAATAAAACTAAAAAAAAATGTGGCAGCTGACAGAACTCGAACGAAAATGATCAGGAGTCACAGCCGACTGCTCTACCGCTGAGCTATGACGCACGTGAAGTTTTTGTGGGAAAAATTATATTACATTAAAACAAACCAAAAATAAAAAATTTAGACAGCTTTTTCATTTAGATTTTAAATCGAAACCAAAAGAAATTGAAAATCTTTGTAGGTATTTGGACGGTTTGAAATATTGTACAAAAAAGTTTGAGAAATTGATTAAACTTTATACGGGTTTAAAATTTAGGTTCATTTTTTTAGCCGTGTGGTAACCCTAGGTGCTAACCCTGCTTGGAATTGTCTTATTTGAAATATGGCCAAAAATATCTTTTACTCGATGCCCATATTGGCATAGCTTGATGAATATTTAAAAATAATTGAGATAGGTGGCAACCCTGTAAACTGTCTCAAGTGGCAACATCCATGTATATAATCTTACAATGAATCATATAATCTATATGCCAAATTTCATCCAAAATCGGCCAGGCGGCCAGATTATTACTGTCTTTGCTTAGGGTCTCACTTAAGTTTTTGGGGAGCCTAGGTCTATACCTATCTCGATCCTTTCATGTCATCCGCTCCTACGTTCAAGCAAAAAAAGTTATGCCCAGTTGAGTATAAAAAGATACACAACTCTTTGTATACATTGATACCTGTACGCCTAGAGGATTCATGTATGAACGACTTTGTTTGTATGGCTATGCTTTTTTGCGCTTTTTGTTAGCTGGAAGCTATACACGCGAACCCTGAAATAATCTGTACCTTTAGACTGACTAACGCCTGCAAGCAGGAAAAACCGGTTTCCGATGATTGTGTTGGTATTTCCATTTATGTATGTAAGTGTGTATGTCTGCCAACATATTTTTATGAATAAATGCTTGCAGATATATACGCTTTAAAAAATACGCAGCCATACAACTTTTCAACATATTTGGTCCCAATATACATTTATGTATGTAGTTACATATTCATATGTGTATGTTTACAATCAGTAAAGCCACAGCAAATCTGTGATATAAAATGAAATCCAAAAGATTTTTTCACTGCTGCCCAATTGTTTGCCATCCTTGTTGCTGGGTATATATGCAGGTAAAAACATTGATCCATACACATGTGAGTACATATGTACATAAGTATCTACATATTTGCCCTTTTTTATTTTTTCGCTTGCTGCCCTCAGTACTGTCTGTTGATTCGGTCTTGCAGAGCTCATGCAGTCGATGTATTTTATTTAGCTTCACCCTTACCGCTATCTGTTGCGAGCGATCGGAAATACATTACAATAACAATAAGCATAAAAAAACGAATGCCGTAAAATACATTTTAAATTCGAAAATCTGCAAGGACAATTTTTTTAGCATGCTTTATAAATTTAAGGTAAACATAAAAAATATTTTTAAGATTTTGATTTGAGTTGAAAAGAGTCTTTATTCAAACAAGTTTCGGTTCATTAAAGTCTGTCAATCTCTTCTTTATTTTTATAGCCAGCGTACTAGTACTAGTGCAAGTATATTCTAATTTTGTCCACACAACGGTAGAGTTCCATAAAGGAAAGTTCTTAGGTTGAAAAGAGGAGTTCATTGCATTTCCATCCGTCCGTCTGCCCGTCCGTCCGTCTGTCCGTGTACACGATAACTTGAGCAAAAATTTTGAATACAGGTTGGTTGTTTCTTGCCAAGGTAGGTTGCTATTGAAAATGGGCCAAATCGGACGATAACCACGCCCCCTTTTTCGATATCGAAACTTTCTAAAATCACATAAATTGACATATCTCGCTAGATGAATCCCTGGTCATTCTTTTATGATTTTTCCAAACAAGTTTTATAGTGGGCGTGGCACCGCCCACTTTTAAGAAAGGCATTTTTCGAAAATTCGAGTGGTCGTAACTTTTAAACTGATTAGGGTAGAACGATGAAATTTGGCGCAAAGCATTCTAGTGTCGTTGGGAGTACACCTGATGAAATAGGATAAAATTGTTCTCCAACCACGAGTACTTTCGATATCGAAAGTTTCGAAAATCACTTAAATTGATATAATTCGGTAACGGAAATGGCTAAAATGATACAGTTTTGTAGGATGAACCCCGTAGTCATTCTATTATGATTTTTTGATAAATTTTTAAAAGTAGGCGTGGCACCGTCCACTTTTCACGGAGGCATATTTGAAAATTTTACGGGTCATAACTTTTAAACTGAATCGCTTCCCAACCACGCCCACTTCCGAAGTGGAATATTTCGAAAATCATATGAAAACTACCGCTGGGTTTTTAATGTTCGGTGTACCCGAACTTAGACTTCCTTACTTGTTCTAAGTTGCGTTCGTTGAAAACGCCAAGTATTTCTCTCGAATAGGCTGAGAGGCTATTCTTTTATTCCACCTTCCCATATTTGTGTAGAAACAAAATTTTAGAAATCAAGAGAGTCTTTAAAGCATGCCGAGGCAGCTAGTGAAACATTTGTCCGAAAATTTGAGAACCAAATTTACATAGATTATTACGCTCTCTGCTTGGCCTCTTAAACAATGACCAACACACACACACATGATATACTGACCAATCAATGCATCTTATTTGTTATGCTCAGTCGCTCTCTTAGAAATAACGAACAACAAAACACGCTGTTGGTTTCATGATTGCTAGCGAGCGATGGAGCAAAAACGAATGACATTATTTCTTTGGTGCGATGACTGCTCTTTCATTAACATAACCTCAGTTATAATTTTTCCTCGACCTGCTTTAAAGCGAAATCTGAGAGCAGACGGTTTTAAAAAAGTACAAGAGAGAAAGAAGGATTTTATCGAACTCTGCGAGAGAGAGCGTTGCGAATAAAATCAAAGGAGGTAATTTTTGAGTACAATTTTTATAAGTTCTCTCAATCGAAATCTCATATCTTAGAAGCCAGTTGTAAAGAATTAGTAGAGAGCTTTCCTTACTCAATATATGAGCCCCTCAAAGTACAAGTGGTATAAGTCCACCTTTTCTCGAACTGAGATATTCAAGGTTTTGTGTTGTCAACAAATAGTGAGTAACAATTGATTTCACAAGTTAGTTCTGCTATTTATTCGGTTTCACACTTTTCCTTTACTTAGCGTCATGCCTAACTAAAGAAAAAAGAAAACTGGACTTATACCACTCGTGCTTCAAGCAGCTCATATCAGAGAGTCTTTTTTATATTTTGTCGAAATTGCAACTTTAGTTCCTATTTTGCATTGCAAATTTTATTTACTACAAATTGATATTTTCCAGGCTGTTTATACTAAAATCGGAAATCCACACATGAAGCCATCAAACTTTTACTACAGCAATTACTTTAGTCAGGAAATTGGTTTTTACTACTAGACTATTTAAATCTTTTTTTTTTTATTTTAAATTGAGACATCGGAAGCACTAGTGTTATTACATTTGCACAATACAAACTTATGTAATAACATAATAACAGCAAAAAAAAAAAGGTACGCTTTATAGAGCGTCTCAAACCGGTCAAAACTATTTATAACAAAAGCACTCAACAAAATAAGACAAAACGACCTAAAAGCTAGCTAGCGGCTTGACGTGTCCCATGTTTTCGATTCATTGCTTCATCAATCGAGCGATTTGTTTTTTTCTCTGCTCAAATAACATTGCAGCAATCAATTTGTTTTTATTGAATTTTCCGACTTTTTACTACGAATCGGATCGAACGAATAGCTAGAGTGATTGAGTGTATGTGAATGAACGTTTTGCGATGTAGTGGTGCTAGTTTTGCATATTCAGCTACACCACAAAAAATATTTGATAAAAAGAGATATATATAAAAAAAATTTCGAAGGTAAAATTTATCAAAAAAATAATTTAAAAAAAAATAAAAATACATTTTGAGAAGTTGGAATCAAATTTCCCCTTAAGTCGGTCAAACGGCAACACCGCTACAAAAAAAAAGGAAAAAAATGTAGACTTAAAACTTATTAAAATAATTTCGAAGAAGAAAAACTTACGTACATATCGTCACTCGCTTGCCAGAAGCGTGAATGAGCCAAAATTAAAATTTTGGGAAATCGTATTTGAAAGTTTATTACTCACACAAAATTTCAAATTGGACATAAATATATTTTTGCAAGTTATATTCTCATTGTACTCTTGCCACTGATATAGGTTTTAGGTTCTATTCCTTCAATTCCTCTTTTAAAATTCCCAAAGTAAATTTTTTTAAAAATTCCTTGTGCCAGAACCACGAATGTGTAGCACATTCATGTTTTTGGCGCAAAGAAAATGTTTAAAAATTGAATTTTTATATATTTTAAAATTTTCGGTGAACTAGAAACACGAATGTGTAGCAAAATTGTTACGTATACGCCATGGTGTCTGTGGTTCAGTGCAACACATTCATTTTTCTGGCTCAACAAACATTTTAAAAAATTTAGAAATTCAATTTTTAAACATTTTTGTTACGCCAGAAACATGAATGTGTAGCACATTTTTTTTCTGGCACAATTTTCAGAAATTGAAAAAAACATTCATGAAAATGGCATTGCAAATTTCGGTGGTTTCTTGTACTTTGGAAACCCAGAATTTTTGTAAATCGTAGAGAAACGATAGATAAGCCACATAAGCCTATTAACTCAAATCTGGAACATTTTCACATATGTACATGCGTCTGGTAAGCGAGCGATATAGATATCCAAGAAAGCTTGAATTTTCAAAAAGCTACGTTGCAGAAATTTTCAAAAAGGGTAAAAAAAATTATATTTTCAAAATTTTGTACCGAATTGCCCTTTTACTCGCCTAACGGCAACACTGTCACAGATCAAAAGGGGAAAAAATTTTAAATTGGGCTAGAGTCAAGGCGAATTCATACAGGTGTGTTCGAGCGAATTCAGATCTACATGCACACACACACTCGTTGTGGCTAAAAATGTCAGACAAAGCAACAACATAAGAAATTTTACAGCTTCGATTCGATTTTCAAGGAAGAAGAAACCATATTGTGGGAAGATGCCACCTGTAATGAATTCGACTTGGCTAGAGTGCAGCAGATATGAAGGTCCTATACGAGTATACGCGCTTGAAACAACAACTGCCATCCAATGGCTAGTATAGGTACACAGGTGACAGGATATAAACTTTATATACCTTTTAGATTCTAGGTCTCAAATATAAGGCTTATAAAATACTTAAATAAAAACTATATAAGCTACAACCATTTTGCTTGGTCGACACACATACACTGTTATCTAAAACCGTTCTCTCATCATCCGGATGCTGTAAAAGCATATATTTTTACATGATTTTCCGTCAATTTATTTTTTTCCTATGATCCAATTTTTCAAAATGAACTATACAATTTGTTGGTGTTGTGTTAGACAGAATACCGGAAAATGAGTAACGCATTTGCCAATATTCCAAAGTGTCAATGTGTCAATGTGTACACATGAAATTTACACAAACAAATAAACATATCGTGCTACATAAAAGCAAATACCCTATCACTTGCTATGCCTAATCCTATCTTAAGTTTCTCATTGCTCCATTAAAGGCCGGTTTCATTGTCTATAGCTTTGTAGATAGATACTGTTGTTGTTGCTGTATATTTGACGCCTGACAAATGGTTAATCATGCTCTTCCAGGCATACAAACATACATAAACATTGTGTCTCATATTTGTCTGTGTTTTTAGTTTTTTTTTTAACAATTTACGTTCAAATTTTGGTAAGGCACTCTGGTGGCTATCGTAATTTTAGGCTTTCAATCCGTAAGCGGTCTCTCGATAGCTTGTAATTGGAAAATTGCAATTACTCAAGGAAACGTCTGCTGTAATGTGACAGTATTCAGTGAATGTAAACGACAAACATGTACATATGAAAACGAAAACAAATTTATTATGGTAAGGCTTCCAGTGAAGTTTGTTTGCAATAACCGACAATCAATTGTATCTTTAGTTGTTGTTGCTAATGACAGTGGAAAAAGTTAATTTGAGTTTTCTGGGCTTACTTATCGAAATTATTTATTCAATCACTAATAATAAAAGATTAAATAAAATAGACTAAAATAAAATAAAATAAAATAAAATAAAATAAAATAAAATAAAATAAAATAAAATAAAATAAAATAAAATAAAATAAAATAAAATAAAATAAAATAAAATAAAATAAAATAAAATAAAATAAAATAAAATAAAATTAAATAAAATAAAATTAAATAAAATAAAATAAAATAAAATAAAATAAAATAAAATAAAATAAAATTAAATAAAATAAAATTAAATAAAATAAAATAAAATAAAATAAAATAAAATAAAATAAAATAAAATAAAATAAAATAAAATAAAATAAAATAAAATAAAATAAAATAAAATAAAATAAAATAAAATAAAATAAAATAAAATAAAATAAAATAAAATAAAATAAAATAAAATAAAATAAAATAAAATAAAATAAAATAAAATAAAATAAA
>CAXKVI010000001.1:173722972-173727972 GCA_964058755.1 Campiglossa producta | reverse complement strand
TAAAAAAACCAAAGAAATGAAATAAATGAAATGAACTGAAATGCAATAAAATGAAACGAATGTCAATACAAAGCTACACCCCAAGCTAACCAGACGTGTTGAACAATATGTCCTGAAGAAGGTTACCGTTGAGTAACCGAAATATATCGATGAAAAAGTGGAAAATCTTGTGTTTTATTTTTCTATAAATTGAATCTGACCTCGAGCCAGCAAAAAATTAAAAATATTTAAAATCAAAAGGTCACTAAAAATTTCAGTATAAGAAAGAAACTTAAAAAAAAATAAATTAAAAATATTTAAAATGCAAAATAAAAAACATACAAAATAAAATAAAAAGAAAAAAAATTAATTAAATTAAAAAAAATAATAAAGCAAAATCAAAATAAAATATAAGTAAATAAAATGAAAAAAAAAAAAAATAAAGTTAAATTAAATGAATTAAAATAAAATCAAATGAAATAAAATTTTAGTAAAGCCAAATAAAATAAAATAAATAAAAATAATATACTTTTATCTCATTTGGACTATTTTCCAATTTTTTATTTCTATACAAAACGAATGTCGCATAAGAATATCTTATAGCACAATAGTTATTATAGTAAGTGGAACAATTTTCACTTTCACCAACGATACGATTTCAGTCTTTTATCTTTGTTTTTTGTTCTTCTTCATTTCTCAGTGCTATATTCATCATCGCTGTCACCTTAATTTCTTTGCTTTTGCCTTATTACACCCCTACCGACACATCCTTTTTACTTTCATGCTCTAGTAAATCTTTTGGTATCTTCCCTCTTTTCGTAAGACAAATGCACGCTTTTCTCGCTTTGATGTGGAAACTCAAGCTTTATTACTGGCAATGACTTTTTGGATTACGAGCATATACTCGTATACATATTTGTATGCGGAAAACACATTAAACTCGTCGTTTTTATGACATTCGTATTTTCTTTTTTACTGCACATACTTATTCTTTAGCAGTGACAATCTTCTATCTTCCATATAACCATTATATGTTTGTGCTCTTTTTACAGTCAGTTAATGTAAAGTGGTCATGAGTTACATAAATGTAGGATATATATTTGTCAGATTTACAGCAAACTTGGCCTAATCCTTCTTGGTCGCTTGTGTTGTGGTGTAAAAGTGATAAGTAAAGTATAGAGATATATGAATACTTATGTGGGAGTTTATGAGGTACTTTAATCTGCTATATATTTCTCTCTCTTCATTACTAAACATAAAAAAAGGATTTGAATATCAGTGGCAGTAAGCGTCTATATGTAAAAATAATGCAATTTATATGCGTATATAAAAGTGTTTAATTTTTTGTACAGACATGTTCACCCTTAAAAATGAATAATAAAGACTTCAGACACACGATGCTAATTTCGAAATAGCCGGATTCCTTAAGGTACTCAAATATATACAGTCGGAAGTTTTCAAGTCAAACATACCGTGGCTTTATTTAATCTATTTTATTTCATTTTTGTTTACTTTGTTGTATATTTTTCTATTTTATATATCTTTATTTTCATTTATCTTATTTTATTTTATTTTATTTTATATTTTTTTATTTAATTTTTTTATTTTCTTTTATTTTGTTTTATTTTACTTTATTTTATTTTATTTTATTTTATTTTATTTTATTTTATTTTATTTTATTTTATTTTATTTTATTTTATTTTATTTTATTTTATTTTATTTTATTTTATTTTATTTTATTTTATTTTATTTTATTTTATTTTATTTTATTTTATTTTATTTTATTTTATTTTATTTTATTTTATTTTATTTTATTTTATTTTATTTTATTTTATTTTATTTTATTTTATTTTATTTTATTTTATTTTATTTTATTTTATTTTATTTTATTTTATTTTATTTTATTTTATTTTATTTTATTTTATTTTATTTTATTTTATTTTATTTTATTTTATTTTATTTTATTTTATTTTATTTTATTTTATTTTATTTTATTTTATTTTATTTTATTTTATTTTATTTTACTTTACTTTATTTTATTTTATTTTATTTTATTTTATTTTATTTTATTTTATTTTATTTTATTTTATTTTATTTTATTTTATTTTATTTTATTTTATTTTATTTTATTTTATTTTATTTTATTTTATTTTATTTTATTTTATTTTATTTTATTTTATTTTATTTTATTTTATTTTATTTTATTTTATTTTATTTTATTTTATTTTATTTTATTTTATTTTATTTTATTTTATTTTATTTTATTTTATTTTATTTTATTTTATTTTATTTTATTTTATTTTATTTTATTTTATTTTATTTTATTTTATTTTATTTTATTTTATTTTATATTATTTTATTTTATTTTATTTTATTTTATTTTATTTTATTTTATTTTATTTTATTTTATTTTATTTTATTTTATTTTATTTTATTTTATTTTATTTTATTTTATTTTATTTTATTTTATTTTATTTTATTTTATTTTATTTTATTTTATTTTATTTTATTTTATTTTATTTTATTTTATTTTATTTTATTTTATTTTATTTTATTTTATTTTATTTTATTTTATTTTATTTTATTTTATTCTATTTTATTATATTATATTTTATTTTATTTTATAATATTTTACTTTATATATTTTATTTTATTTTATTTTATTTTATTACATTATTTAATTAATTATTTGGGTATATTTAATTTTACCTTGCTTTATTCAAGATAATTAAATTTTTTGTTTTTTTTTTACGTATAAATTTGAATACGTAGCAGATTCATAAAAGTTTATGCAAATATATTTCCATTGGTTTAACCTTGTGTAAATGTATGTATGTAGTCTACGCTCCTTTGGCGTCACTAGCAGAGATTTGTTACCTGATCCAATTTAAGGCGTTCTGCTGGCAGTTCAACACAATTTCCAACAATCTATCTAACTCAATTCAAATGAGCTCAACCAGTGTTCCATTGAGACAGAACAAATATGTACATAGATCTGATATCATCGCTCTACTTTTCGGTTTCATTGCGTTTACTAGATTCGCTTAGGATATAGTAGGGACATACATACTTACATATAACTTCATATGTACGAGTATATATACAGCCATATTTATTTACTTGCATTAGTATATATCTCCCTTGTGTGTTGTGCTAATTTGAAACCTAGCTATATACATATTTGTGGCTTACAAATTTACAATCAGACGTCTTGGCTCATACAATTTTCTTCTTGGTGTGTTTCGTTGACAAAGCTAAGGGAATCGTAAAACCTTAAAACATGATGACGTTCTTCTTATATTTTATTGACACCTCAAAGCTTGCGTGTCCGACTGCAGATAAGCTTTGTAGGACTTGATAAATGAAAGGCTTCTGGAAAATTCGTTGCACAGCAACGTTCACATAAATTTGGTTATGAATTATTTCGATGAAATGAAAATTTAAGATCTTTGTTTAGTAGAAAAGAAAATGAAACAGAAAGCAGACAGAGATGAGTCTGATTTATATGCTCATGTATATGAAAGTGAGTAATTTTAGGGTTAGATATATGAAATGAAGTTTTACAGAAGATATTTTTTAAACATATAAGATTTCTAGCATTCTACGAACTTCGGAATTCCAGACAGTAAGTAGAACTTTGTGATAAAACAAAGAATTTATATCTAAAACCTCAACAAACCTCAAATTTCATGGAAATCGGTCAAGCAGTTCAAAATGATCCCAAAATGACCTTAAATTTATCCTAAAGTTATCCAAAAATGATCCTGAAATGACGACAAAATAAACTCAAAATGATCCCGAAAGGACCCCAAAATGGTCCTAAAATGTTTAGGGTCGTCAGCATGGCCCAAAAATGACACCAAAATGATCCTTCAGTGACACCAAAAGTATTCCAAAGTGACCATAAACTGATCCCCAAAATGATCCCAAATGATCCGATAATTATCTCTAAATGACCCTAAAATGATTCCAAAATGTTCCCTAACTGACCCCAAAAAGACCCTTAAATAATCTCAAAATGATCCTAAAATTAACCTAAAATTATCCCAAAATAATCCAAAATTGAACTAGAAATGATCCTAAAATAACCCAAAAGTTATCCCAAAATTACCCATAAATGATCCCAAAATGATCCTAAAATAATACAAATATAATCCCAAAATATACAAATACAATGCGCTAACATGGCAACCCTGTTCGGCAAACATATTTGAAAATATTTTAGTTGGTATGTCGCCGAAAATACCTTTCACTTGATACTCATATTGGCATTTCTTTCTACATTATTTAAAAAAAATTGCAATATGTGGCAGCCCTGTAAATCGCCCCAAGTGGCCACACCAAAGTGTGGACAGTCTTAGAAGTCGCATAATATCTCTATGGCAAATTTCATAGAAATTCGTCAAACGGTTCTCGAGATAGTACCGGGTATACTGTGATAAGGAGGCAAGCCTAAGTGGCAACCCTACTTGAAAATATTTTAGTTGGCATGCCGCCGAAAATACCTTTGATTGGATACCCATATTGGCATATCTTGCTCCTTGATTTAAAAAAATTTGAGATAGGTGGCAACCCTGTAAACCACCCCAAGTGGCAACCCCCATGTGGATAGTCTTAGAATCAATCATACTATCTAAATTCAAAAATTTATCCAAATCGGTCAAGCGGTTCCCGATATAGTCCGGATATACAAATATACAAGTTTAGCTCGTTTTAAGTTATAAGATAACACCCTATGTTAGGTATAATCGAGATTTAAATTTATTATTTTCCAAACTCAATATTCACTTCGAATTATTCAACTGCATAATTTTTCTTCACTTTGAAATGATATACCCTTCGCTTGAGAAAATTTTACTCTACTTGTTAAACAAACGATATCTTGCCAAAGCTTTGATTAAGTGCAACTTTTTGCACCAATCAAAGCCACTTCATTGCAACACATTCTCACATTTCATAAATTTGCAACAACAAATACACACTCTTATTGAATTAAGTTACGAGAGAAATGCAATCTTTCA
>CAXKVI010000001.1:173715472-173717972 GCA_964058755.1 Campiglossa producta | reverse complement strand
ATACTCGTGCAAATATATGCATATACCAATGTTTAATTTGAAATCCTGAGTTCATCCAAAGTAAACTTTAATTTTTAGATAAGTGAAAAACATATTTACTTTTGCGACACGTCCTTAATTGAAATCAATAAACTTAAATGGAACGTGATAATACATATTTACTTTTTTATAATGAACTATTATAGTACTAAACCCATTAAAAATAAAGTGCAGTCATTAAAGCACACACATGGCGTGAATAAAGCTATATCAGGAACTTGCTAAAAAGAAGGACGCCTCACCTGGGCACTAGGTTTCTGTGCGAAAAATATTAGATTCAAATGCTAAGATGTTATATGTACATATGTATGTGCAAATGAATAAAACATGAACATCGAAACACACTATACCTATTTAGGAAACAAACTATGTATGGGTACTACATGGCGTATGAGTGATTTATGTGTAAAGGCTTTACAAAAATCAAAATTCCCAAGTAGAGATGAGCATCGTGCGTGTTTTTGACAGTGCTACAAAACGTATGGGGCCCATGAAAAATCCGAAAACTGCCAGTGTAGAAAATATTCTAGGGATTAATCTGATAAACTTTCATAAAGAAACTATACAATTTTTTTTCGCGCATATCGTGTCGTGTCGTGTTTTAGGGATTTTTGCCTGTGCATTAGCCCGGATCGGTCCCAATACAAAAAAAAAAAAGTTTTTCCGTCCACCCCTAGGATTAAAGATATTTTATTTTATTTTATTTTATTTTATTTTATTTTATTTTATTTTATTTTATTTTATTTTATTTTATTTTATTTTATTTTATTTTATTTTATTTTAGTTTATTTTATTTTATTTTATTTTTATTTATTTTATTTTATTTTATTTTATTTTATTTTATTTTATTTTATTTTATTTTATTTTATTTTATTTTATTTTATTTTATTTTATTTTATTTTATTTTATTTTATTTTATTTTATTTTATTTTATTTTATTTTATTTTATTTTATTTTATTTTATTTTATTTTATTTTATTTTAAAAAAGAACTATTGAGGTCCCACAAGCATATCAGCAACATTCGCTCGAGTTCCGCTACATCGCATAAATTGTATAATTTTTACTTGATTGCAATATTTTACGTTCCTTTATGTCATGCTTTCGCAATACATACACATAGCTTACGCTAGTACCCTACATTGTCACGTGACGATAGAGCAGCATTTTATTTCTGGTACATAAATTGTAGCGCATTTTTGTGTATTGGTCAGACGGGGGCGTATGATGAAAATGAAATAAATGGAGTCGAAGCCAATGTGAAGTTTTGTGAAATTTTATTTTAAAAAATTCCAAAAATACCCAATTATAGAAGTAGGTATTTATCACAATATTAAGTGATTGATATAAGCCTTTGTTATAATCCATTTTCATTGATGTGCTATCGTTTTACTATTTTGGACTTATATTTTTATGTAAGGCATTATTCTACAGCACAGCATCTCTTATAAACTGGATAGTGACTTTAAAATATGTTCTTTATTATGTTATTTATTATATCAAATTCACACTCGCCCGAGCAGCGACAGCCTTGCCATAATTTATGATTATTATTTTACAAAGGAGTCAAAAATTCTGGTGTTTGTTATGGTGTTAAGAGTTATTGCCTTTTGCAAGCGAGAACATTAAAAAAATATGTATCCTATGACTTTAATATCCGCCCAAATATTTGCATTATGCTAGCCAAACATTTCCATTAAGTACATTAAAAATGAATGACAAAGAGAAAGTGAAAAGCTGACAGATATGCTAACAAGAAATTGAGATGTGAGAGAATGATAAAAGGAAAAGAAACGTTTCTAAAAAATTAAAAACCAATTCAATTTCAAAGTATGCAGAAAATGGACACCATGTCGTATACGCAACATAAAATGCCTTTATGTATCAAGCAAAAGTATCGCAGGCGACAATTTAACAAATTTATTTGAAGTCGACGTTTTTTTCTGAGGCCTGGATACACTGAAAGTTTTTGTTTCAACTTACTTCGGTGATAGTGCAGGCTACAGTAACCCGTATAGAACTCAGTGAAAGTTCGGAAGTCCCCACTCTTTTACTTTTGTTGATGAAAGTATACATTTTTTGGCTTGCCTTGGGCCTAGGCAGTCACTCGAGGAGAAATGAGAGAAAGAATAAAAACCCTTTCATTTGAAATTAAACGCTTATGATACAATCGAACATGCGGCTCTTTTTGTACGTGTTGCCTTCTATAAAAGCATAAATCAAAGTGCGTGCGAATATGAAAAGAAAGAAATAATAATGAACAGTGCTATAAAGTATAATAGAAATCATATGACAAACAGCTTTTCTCGGTCACTGCATTATATTCCACTTTTTTGTTCAGTCATGCGGTTTGTGTGAGCTGTGGCAACAAGTAAAAAGAAACGATGTCAGATTTTTGAAATTTTCAAAACTTTTTCCAATATTTTTTTTAAGATTGCTTGTTAAAACCTAAGTTTTCATTG
>CAXKVI010000001.1:173667203-173715272 GCA_964058755.1 Campiglossa producta | reverse complement strand
CGGGATTGATCTTATATAACTCCTCACAAAATTTCAGTGGTCTAACCTAAATACTTCTAGAGATATGGACTATGAAGTATTTTATTCGTATGGGAGGTGCCACGCCCCCTTTATCGTTAACTCGAGTTTTTTGGGAGGTATTAGGGATCGATCACATATAAACCCTCACCAAATTTCAGTGGTCTAACATAAATACTTGCAGAGATATGGGCTATGAAATGTTTCCTTCGTATGGGAGGTGCCACGCCCCCTTTTTCTTTATCTCCAGTTTTTTTGGAGATGATGGGATTAATCTTATTTAACTCCTCAAGAAATTTCAGTGGTCTAACCTAAACACTTCCCGAGATATGGACTATGAAGTATATCATTCGTATGGGAGGTGCCACGCCCCCTTTTTCGTTATCCCCAGTTTTTTTGGAGGTGGTAGGGATCGACCTCATCTAACCTCTAACCACGCTTCAGTGGTCTAACATAAGTACTTTCAGAGATATGGACTATGAAGTATTTCATTCGTCTGACATGTGCCACGCCCCCTTTTTCGTTATCCCCAGTTTTTTTTTGGAGGTGGTGGGGAACGATCTCATATAACCTCTTACCAAATTTCAGTGGTCTAACATGAATACTTCCAGAGATATCGACTATGAAATATTTCATTTGTATGGGAGGTGCCACGCCCCCGTTTTCGTTATCCCCAGCTTTTTTGGAGATGGTAGGGGTCGATCTCATATAATCCCTTAACAAATTTCAGTGGTCTAACATGAATACTTCCAGAGATATCGACTATGAAGTATTTCATTCGTATGGGAGGTGCCACGCCCCCTTTTTGGTTAACCCCCAGTTTTATGAGTGAGAATGGTGTTGTTATCCTATAGGTCTGTACCGATTTCCAGGTCCCTACCTTAAACCCATTTAGAGATATTCACCTTGAAGAAAAATGTTTGTATGGGAGGTGCCACGCCCCCCTAATATTTTGCTCTGATTTTATAACATGACCTGCGCGTGGTAATAACAAACAAACCCCCTAAAGGAAGTATATGATTTGGTTCAGCCGTTTTCGAGCTTTAGCGTAACGACTGAACACCATTTCATTTTTATATATATAGATTGTATGGGAGGTACCACGCCCCCTTTTTCGATAACCCCAAGTTTTATGGGTGAGAATGGTGTTGTTATCCTATAGCTCTATACCAATTTTCATGTTCCTACCTTAAACACTTTTGAAGATATTCACCTTGAAAAATTAAGTTTGTATGGGAGGTGCCACGCCCCCTTTTCCGATTACCCCTTCTTTTATGTGTAAGACGGCTTTTGATACCATATAGGTCTATACCAATTTTCAGGTCCCTACCTTGAACCCTTTCACAGATATTCTGCTTAAAAAATTTAGTTTGTATGGGAGGTACCACGCCCCCTTATTGGATAACCTCCGGTTTTATAGGTGAGAGTGGTGCTGTTATCCTGTAGCTCTGTACCAATTTTCATGTTCCTACCTTAAACACTTTTGAAGATATTCAACTTGAAAAATTCAGTTTGTATGGGAGGTGCCACGCCCCTTAATATTTTGTTCTGATTTTAAGACATGACCTGCGCGTGGTAATAACAAACAAATCCCCCAAAGGAAGTATTTCATTTGGTTCAGCCGTTTTCGAGTTTTAGCGTTACAATTATACACCATTTCATTTTTATATATATAGATGTTATAAAAAATTACTATCACCAAATTTTAAGTGATGTGGTTTTTGATTTTAACTATCACTGAAAAAATGATCACTAAAAATTAGTGGTAGTGCAGAAATGCCCAACCCTGGTTGGCGGCCGCCGTGATATAGCGGTAGTGTGTTCGGCCTACTAAACCAATTAGTCGGGTATCGATGCCTGTCAAAAGCAACATCAACATCAAGAATAATTCAAATACAGGATAAATATAAATTTTTTCTTAATTATCCTTTCAGGACATGGAAGCAATATCCTGCCAAATTATTATCCCTCAACATTCTAAAAACTCGTTTTGTTTTAAAAAGTTGTAGTCTAATAAAAGTCCTCAAAATGTATATAAAAATATTTAAGGATAATCCAAAATGTGGGATATACTCTAGAAATTCATTTTGCAATATAGGTATCAAAAGAAAGGTGTAAATGCGGGCCTAAAAGTAGTGTTAGCTTTATTTCGATATCGCAATACTAATCGGAGATATCAACCTAAACATGAATACAATTTACCTGAACTTTTCATACTTGTGTAAACAAATGTTACTCATACGACGTGTATGACCTATAAAAATTGCAGTATAATTACAAAGTTTCAAGATTTACTCAATTATTTTCGCTAGAAAATATTTTGTTACGCAATTTACTAAAACGTTTTTGATACTCAAATGACATTTTCTAGTGAATCATTTTTTTCAATACCCTGTAAAGGATCCTGTTGTCCTTATAAAAGTTAAAACGGGCAGATTTGTTGCAGAGTCATTTATATAGTGGCAAAATATTAAAATAATGGAAGTCTTAATGTAGGTTTTTGCGAACTTAGTATAATGTGCTAGCTAAAAACTTTAACTAAAAATCGGTTCATATGTTATTTATGCTAAAAAGCAGCGATATAGATGGTATGCCTAACAAATTTTGAACCAAAAATTTTTCCAATACATTTTTACCTGTACATGTATGACATTTAATGGTTTTTCAAAATTTCAAGAATACTTTCCTTCGTTATTTATGACACTTTCAGGCATCATTCGCAAAAAAACAAGCTTTTAATTGCTAAAATTAACGAAAAAATTGTCGCAAACGTCAAGCAAGTAAGTATTTATTTCTATTTCATCATATTTGAGACTCAAAATGTTTGATTTTACTGCATTCGAGATTCAGCAATAATTTTTTTTTCTTGTTCTCGTATTTGACATTAAAAAAAAAATTACTCATACGCCATGGTATATTTAAAACATTTTTTTTTCCGCCTACTATAGAGCGTCCAACTACCGGCAAAAGAAATTTTATATATATATCGTGTATGTAGTAGATATTATGCAGTAATCATTCCACGATGAGAAAAAACTTATGCCAGTCATGTTGTGCCATCAACATCATAACTAAATGTTCATTAATTTATTGTTTACTCATACGTAAACGATATAAAAAGATAATTAAATTTTTTTGTATTCATTGTTATGGCAATAATTTGGATAAAGCAGTGGCTTATATATGTATGTACATTAAGGTACTTTTTTGGTACTTTTATGTTTTATATTTAATCTAGTTGATCCGATGTGCTTTTGTGATATTTTGAAACAAATATTTTAGATTAAACATTTATAAAGTTAAGATATTTTTTTTAGATATTGATTTTTCGATTTAAGTACATAAATATTAATATACATTTCCTCTGAGCCTTTTTTCATGAACTTTTTATTTTCCGAAAAGGTCTGTCCCTAAACGCGAATGCCTAGCAAATGACGCATATTTCAATAGTCAACTACTGTTAGGGCTTGTTAAGCCTATTAGCTTTTATACAGGTTCATTTTGTTGTTATTGCTGCTGCGGCTGTTATTGGCATCCAGTTCGTTAAAATGGCCGCTAAAGTTATTTTTAATATTTTTATCGCATTATTGTAAATAGCGTTAAGGTTCATGTTGTTGTCGCTTGCTCTTGTTTTTATATTCATTATAAACATTTTAGCTTTGTTATAATTACTTTTTTTTTTTTAATGGCTTCAAAATGCCAATTAATTGTGATTATTTAATAGCCATGAAATGAATTAATATACCACGGTGTTTAAAAATAAAATGAACTGTCATAAAAATTATTGACAGCGCAATATGAAATGTGGGCGTATGCGCGAACATGCAAATGCCGAGGGCCAAAGTAAAACCCATTTAGTGATTTTTCATATATTTATGAAATACCTATATATTTTTGGAATTTTCTAATACTCTCTTCCCCTTCCACATATCATAAATGCAATAAAATAAAATAAAATAAAATAAAATAAAATAAAATAAAATAAAATAAAATAAAATAAAATAAAATAAAATAAAATAAAATAAAATAAAATAAAATAAAATAAAATAAAATAAAATAAAATAAAATAAAATAAAATAAAATAAAATAAAATAAAATAAAATAAAATAAAATAAAATAAAATAAAATAAAATAAAATAAAATAAAATAAAATAAATAAAATAAAATAAAATAAAATAAAATAAAATAAAATAAAATAAAATAAAATAAAATAAATAAAATAAAATAAAATAAAATAAAATAAAATAAAATAAAATAAAATAAAATAAAATAAAATAAAATAAAATAAAAATAAAATAAAATAAAATAAAATAAAATAAAATAAAATAAAATAAAATAAAATAAAATAAAATAAAATAAAATAAAATAAAATAAAATAAAATAAAATAAAATAAAATAAAATAAAATAAAATAAAATAAAATAAAATAAAATAAAATAAAATAAAATAAAATAAAATAAAATAAAATAAAATAAAATAAAATAAAATAAAATAAAATAAAATAAAATAAAATAAAATAAAATAAAATAAAATAAAATAAAATAAAATAAAATAAAATAAAATAAAATAAATAAAATAAAATAAAATAAAATAAAATAAAATAAAATAAAATAAAATAAAATAAAATAAAATAAAATAAAATAAAATAAAATAAAATAAAATAAAATAAGATAAAATAAAATAAAATAAAATAAAATAAAATAAAATAAAATAAAATAAAATAAAATAAAATCAAATAAAATAAAATCAAATAAAATAAAATAAAATAAAATAAAATAAAATAAAATAAAATTAAATTAAATTAAATTAAATTAAATTAAATTAAATTAAATTAAATTAAATTAAATTAAATAAAATAAAATAAAATAAAATAAAATAAAATAAAATAAAATAAAATAAAATAAAATAAAATAAAATAAAATAAAATAAAATAAAATAAAATAAAATAAAATAAAATAAAATAAAATAAAATAAAATAAAATAAAATAAAATAAAAAAAAATAATATAAAATAAAATAAAATAAAATAAAATAAAATAAAATAAAATAAAATAAAATAAAATAAAATAAAATAAAATAAAATAAAATAAAATAAAATAAAATAAAATAAAATAAATAAAATAAAATAAAATAAAATAAAATAAAATAAAATAAAATAAAATAAAATAAAATAAAATAAAATAAAATAAAATAAAATAAAATAAAATAAAATAAAATAAAATAAAATAAAATAAAATAAAATAAAATAAAATAAAATAAAATAAAATAAAATAAAATAAAATAAAATAAAATAAAATAAAATAAAATAAAATAAAATAAAATAAAATAAAATAAAATAAAATAAAATAAAATAAAATAAAATAAAATAAAATAAAATAAAATAAAATAAAATAAAATAAAATAAAATAAAATAAAATAAAATAAAATAAAATAAAATAAAATAAAATAAAATAAAATAAAATAAAATAAAATAAAATAAAATAAAATAAAATAAAATAAAATAAAATAAAATAAAATAAAATAAAATAAAATAAAATAAAATAAAATAAAATAAAATAAAATAAAATAAAATAAAATAAAATAAAATAAAATTAACTAAAATAAAAATAAAATAAAATAAAATAAAATAAAATAAAATAAAATAAAATAAAATAAAATAAAATAAAATAAAATAAAATAAAAAAATAAAATAAAATAAAATAAAATAAAATAAAATAAAATAAAATAAAATAAAATAAAATAAAATAAAATAAAATAAAATAAAATAAAATAAAATAAAATAAAATAAAATAAAATAAAATAAAATAAAATAAAATAAAATAAAATAAAATAAAATAAAATAAAATAAAATAAATAAAATAAAATAAAATAAAATAAAATAAAATAAAATAAAATAAAATAAAATAAAATAAAATAAAATAAAATAAAATAAAATAAAATAAAATAAAATAAAATAAAATAAAATAAAATAAAATAAAATAAAATAAAATAAAATAAAATAAAATAAAATAAAATAAAATAAAATAAAATAAAATAAAATAAAATAAAATAAAATAAAATAAAATAAAATAAAATAAAATAAAATAAAATAAAATAAAATAAAATAAAATAAAATAAAATAAAATAAAATAAAATAAAATAAAATAAAATAAAATAAAATAAAATAAAATAAAATAAAATAAAATAAAATAAAATAAAATAGGTCTCACCCAAATATTTTGCTGGAAAGCAACAATTTTCTATTGGCGATCATAAACGGACCATGTTAGGTCGGCTTCTTTATTTATCCCCTTCTATGTGGACAAAAATGTAATATCCTGTCTACGTGCAGAGTTCACTGATTTTAAAGAAGTTCAGAGAAAAACAAAAAAGTTGTGCCCACTTTAAAGCTTCGAAATGTAATCGCATTATGAGTAGCGGCTATTCAACAGCAAAATTATAAATTTATAATTTTTTTACACTCAAACCAATAAAAAAACTTAAAAAAAAGTAAAGAGATTCAACAAGCAATTTTGTGTCTCCATTTAATTCATCTTCATTTCCTCTTTGCTAGTTATTTCTTTACGCACGTGCGACTTTGAAATTGCAGCCATACAACTTTTAAAAGAAAAAATTTAAACAGAGCAGTAAAAAGATAAAAAAAAATGTGAAAATTCGAGACTCAACAGCTGAGCGATGTTATCACAGTGGTATGACTAGTGTCGATGGGAAAATTATTGGTTTGAGATTATTACTGAAAACAGCATAATTTTTGCTGCCACTTGCTGAGACTGCTTATTTTGTTGAATTTTTGTTTTGCTTTAATTACTTTGTATAGCTTGCCCTTGATTTTTACTTTTTTGTTGCTTCATTTTATGCGCTTTTGAGCTTTACTTTTAATCGCACTTTTTTATAACACAATTTTTTTATGTTGCCAGCTGCAGAAACGGCATTAAAAATATGCGAAATATTAACACCACAGCAACAAAGATTTTTTTCTCACATTTTAATGTGATAGGGTAGACGTTAACTACGTGCGAACAACCACTTAAAATCGTCAAAAAAAATCCTAAATGTTAGAATGCAATAACTTTGGTTGTCTATTTTAAAAGGCAAGACATTTGAAGACAATATAACATGAACGAACGTCAGTAATGCTCTCTTTCTTTTAGCTTATCGGAATTTTCTGACTGCATGATGAAAGACTCTCTTCAAAGGCACTTTCTTATCGACCTTGGCGCTATATTAGCCTAGCTGGACTTCTATATCATTTTGGCGACATCCAGCAGATACCTGACTAGCTCGTCTCTTCTTTGTATAAGTATTCGTAGATAAACCATAAAAATATGGGGAAAAGTTTCGCCACCCAACTAACCAAGTTGTTCATATGAAAATCATTCAAATAATTAAAATTTTTTGGTATTAAGGATATTGTAAGTAAATAAAATAAAGCAACACAGCGAATAATATGCTACAGTAAAATTTTTACGTATACGCCATGGTCTCCCTTGTTGAGTGGCAACACATTCATGTTTCTGGCAAAACAAAAAATTTTTAAAAATTAAAAAATTCAGTTTTTTAAAAATTAAAAAATTCAGTTTTTTAAAAATTAAAAAATTCAGTTTTTTAAAAATTAAAAAATTCATTTTTTTCGCATTTTCTTTGCGTAGCACATTCATGTTTCTGGCACAACGAAAATTTTAAAAAATTTTATTTGGAAATTTTTAAAAGATGAATGAAAGAATATTAATTTAAATATTATAACAGTAAAAGCAAGAGAATATAACCTGCAAAAACATATTTTTGTCAAAATTTGCAATTTAAAATTTTGCGAGAGGAACAAACATTCAAATACGATTTCCCAAAATTTTAATTTTGGCACATTCATGATGCTGGCAAGCGATATATGAAATTAGATACATAGATATTTATGTACATAAATGTACCTAGCCAGAAAAAGTTTGCGTTTTTTCAAAAGAATTAATGCCTCCAGCAAAATAATTGTTGAGAGGAAGTATAAAATGTAAAAATTTAAAAAAATCTGTTGAATAGTTTTTGAGCCAATTGGTTACAAAAAGCCGCCTACATGTTTACATATTTATATACTTGGATTATATCCATCCTCTAGGCCTTGAAGTCTAGCCATTGTTGTTCGTGTGATAATAACGATGTATGTAGGACTATTCAATTTCTGGATGACCATCCCTAATAAACAAAGTAAAATAAATAAAAGCAATTTTCTGTATAAAATCTGTATATTTGTTGCTGTAAAAACGTGAAAATATGTCTATATAAACCAAATGGGCATACATAGGTTCTTATAATGTCATCCTTCATCAGGCATATACGACGCATGCATGGCTATTAGACTGTCCCAAAAAAGTATGAAAAAAATTAAGGTGCGCATACCCTACTTTACTGTTCTTATGCTGCACTCTCTGAGTTTTATTTTCTTATTAGCTTCCCAATTCAAGGATTTTATTGTTCTAGGGTAACGGCGGCTAGTACCGATTTTTAGTTAAAGTGTTTGCTAGCAGATTATTGTAAGTTTGCAAAAAAGTCCATTAAGGCTTCGAAAATTATTTAAAAGACTGTGTAACAAGTCTCCACCTTGGAATTTTTTAAAGGATAACAGGATTATTTGCAAGGATATTGAAGGAACGTATTCACGAGAAAAGGCCATTGGAATTTCAAAAGTATTTCAGCATATGGCGTAACAATAAGTTTTCTAGTAAAAATAATTGAGTACATCTTGAAACTTTGCAATTATAAAGCATTATATATAGGTCCTACATGGCGTATGTGTAGAATGTATCTGTTTTTTTCATTGTATTAATTTTTTAGGTCGATATCTCTAAAACAGATTGAGATATCGATATAAAACAAGTTTGAAATGTTGGGATAGTGTAATGGCTATTTATCTGTGTATATCTTTATGCGTAAATAAGTTCATATATACGGCTACTTTTTCAATTTTATGCAGTATATAATAAATCCCATTTTATTTAATTAAATTTTTTTTTTTTTTTTTATTTTATTTTATTTTTTTTAATTTTTTTTTTTTTATTTATTTTATTTTATTTTATTTTATTTTACTTTATTTTATTTTATTTTATTTTACTTTATTTTATTTTATTTTATTTTATTTTATTTTATTTTATTTTATTTTATTTTATTTTATTTTATTTTATTTTATTTTATTTTATTTTATTTTATTTTATTTTATTTTATTTTATTTTATTTTATTTTATTTTATTTTATTTTATTTTATTTTATTTTATTTTATTTTATTTTATTTTATTTTATTTTATTTTATTTTATTTTATTTTATTTTATTTTATTTTATTTTATTTTATTTTATTTTATTTTACTTTATTTTATTTTATTTTATTTTATTTTATTTTATTTTATTTTATTTTAGTTTACTTTGTTTTATTTTATTTTATTTTATTTTTTTTTTTTATTTTATTTTATTTTATTTTATTTTATTTTATTTTATTTTATTTTTTTTTTATTTTTTTTTTATTTTATTTTATTTTATTTTATTTTATTTTATTTTATTTAGTTTAAGTTTCATATTGCCATGTTTCATGATGGCCAAGTTCACATTCTGAAATTCCTTGAAGTTTGAGTTGTATGGAATTTGATATCTTCTTGCTTAAATTTACATTTTACCAATCCATTTAGGCATTAAAAATCAAATACCATAGCTAATAGTATCCTTCCCTTGGTTACCCAAACGGTCTATTTTTGCCAAAATTTCTAGCCACACAGAGATACAATTTTGTGGTTGCATTAGTGTCACTTTTGTGTCTTACTCAACTTACAGTAAATTTGTAAACAGCCACTTTAAAACTCTAACTAAATTCTTGGAATAAATTGTAATCATTTTTGAATGTACTCCCAAGGGTCAAAAATGTACTCATAAAACCTACAAACTTTGTGGCTAGAAAATATAAAGTAATTTCAGCTTATCACACTTTTGGGAAAAAGTTACCAGACGCAAGCGTGGGCGTAGTTTTACGCATCAAACTAAGAGCAGCAATAAAGGACATGCACACTTCACGCTATTCACGTCTCGATAACTTTTTGTTTGTGTAGAAAAGGCAGCATTTTGCTTGTTCGTCTTTAATTGTTATATACGCCGACATAAATATTGCTATATAAAAACTCACACACGTCTACAACTTATACATACGAGTATATAATTCGTGCTAGTTTTTAGTTCACAACAATTCTTTTGTCACGAAAATTAGTTGTGTTTTTGTTGCTTTGCTTTTGTCGCTTTGTTGTCTACTCGAGTCAAGTACCACTAGACGTATGATTAATTTATTATGTTTGTGCCACCACGTCAAGTCGCCCTTAGGCAGACCTAGATTTTATTTACTCTCGCATATGTAGATATGTATATGTATGTACGTATTAACATGCATTGCTACTTAGCCTTTTTGTGTGCGATAAATATCTAGTTACATTTATATACAAATAAGTGGTGAGGCTAATGTATTATATCACATATGATGGATACATTGTTTTTTTTTTTTGCTTATTTGCCGACTCGTTTAGCAACATGCAAGATACTACGATTACAATTACAAATACAAGCATGTGAATGTACATTTGCATCGCCTGAATCCGTATTAACGTAAGCTCATAAAAATAAATTTGTACATATCAAATGTTGTTAGTATCTGTAGTTGGATCTTCACACTGTAACTATAACTAAAGTGATGTGAAAATGATATGTGGGGTAGAGTGTGTAAATCAGTTAAATCTTACTTACTTAAAATAGCCCTTAACCGCCTAGGTGATTTTGGGCGTCCAATTCAGTTAAATCAGTAGATTTATTTTTGCCACATTTTTCGCTAATATTATTTCTTCGAAATAAGTTCTAACATATGTACGTTGTACAAGGACCTTTGATAGTACTCAATGAAAGCTAGTAGTAGTAGTCCTTGGAGTAATATATTCTATATAGCACGAGAGCCTCCAGAGGCATATGGTTGTTGATTAATAGCAACCAAAAGTTTTTTGAGCGACTTCCTTCCCCGAGAAGCCCAACTTTTGTATCTTCGAAAATTCTGGAAAGTGCAGCGGGCGTGAAACATGTCAAAAGTCTTCACGCTTTCTGTTTTTGCCAAAATTTCTACTCTCTCGTTAAATCTGTTTTTATTTCCAGCGTACAAGTACTAGTACAAGGGTATTATAATTTTGTCCACATAATAATCGAGATAGATAAAGAGTTCCATATATGAAAGTTCTTAGGTAGAAAAAAAGTTCATTCAGGTATGTTCGTCCGTCTGTCCGTCCGTCCGTCTGTGCGTGTACACAATATCTTGAGTAAAAATGTAGATATTTGCGTGAAATTTTGTATACAGGTTACTATCTGTTATTGAAAATAGGCGAAATCGGATGATAACCACGCCCCCTTTTTCGATATCGAAAATTTCGAAAATCACCTAAATTGATATAATTCGGTAGCTGAAATGGCTAAAATGATAAAATTGAATAGGGTTGTTGGCTCTTTTATAAATTTTTTATAGTAGGCGTGGCACCGCCCATTTTTGAAAATTCGACTGGTCGTTACTTTTATACTGATTAAGACAGAACAATGAAATTTGGCACACAGCAAACATGTACCGTTGGGAGTATACCTGATGAAATTGGATAAAATCGTCCTTCAAACACGCCCACTTTCGATATCGAAAACTTCGAAAATCACCTAAATTGACATAATTCGATAGCTTAAATGGCTAAAATTTTGGTTCTATCGTAACAATGGCATTTGGCACAAAGCATACTAGTATCGTTGGGACTATACCTGATGAAATTGGATAAAATCGCTCTTAAACCACGCCCACTTTTGATATCGAAAACTTCGAAAATCACCTAAATTGATATAATTCGGTAACGGAAATGGCTAAAATGAATAGTTTGGTAGGATGAACCCCTAGTCATTTTATTATGATTTTTTAAAGTAGGTGTGGCACCGCCCACCTTTCAGGGAGGCATATTTGGAAATTTCGCGGGTCATAACTTTTAAACTGATTACGGTAGAACGGTACACTTTGGTACAAGGTATACTAGCATAATAGGGAGTATATAGCTGATGTAATTGGACGAAATCGCTTCCCAACCACGCCCGCTTCCGAAATGGAAAATTTCGAAAATCATATGAAAACTACCGCTGGGTATTTAATGTGCGGTTTACCCGAACTTGAACTTCATCACTTATTTTATGTTCAAAACCTCTCAGCGATACCACGGTTTCGTTAATAATTTTATTTCAGTCTCGTAAATAACTAAGTTTAGATGTGTGTAATGATATGAATGCCTTATCGTGCACTGCTGCGAAGTTCCATAAAATTTTGTTTTCATAGTCTCTTTGATTAATTGCTCGATTTTCGCTTTAAAACACATTCCACTATTCCTCCCAATATTACTTACTTATCTATCTTGTTTAGTACGTAAAGAAAACTTCTATTCTCATACAACGGCCTAAACGCTCTCATAACTACTAATTGCTTACATGTCTGTTTATATTATCTAACTGATTTATTTAGTATCTAATTGTTAACATAATTTTCTATTTATATTCTTTCATAAAGTATAAACTTTTGTAGTTGTCAAAACGTTAATGTTTATCATATTTCATTTTTCTTTATTATATTTGATAAAGTGACATAAGAAAGTGCTCGAAGTTTAGTTAAGTCCATTCGCTCATTTCTCACTCTTAATTAAATGAAGCTTAAATAAATGTCATTAGAACAAATTAAGTGACAGCTTTTGTGCATTGTGTAAGTGCCTGCGAAATTGGTTTCCCCTTTTGTAGACTCGCATTTTGATTTTCATGAATATTGTCAGCTTGATTAAATAGCGCACATAAATAACAGAATTGACTGACAGCAAGCTCAATTGAATTAAAAAAAAATTTAAGATTGAAATTCGAACAATTTTATTTCAGTTTAAATTTATTTGAGAGCATTATTTGTTTTGCATAGATTTCAACTTGCCTTTGTATGGCGTTCCACGTTTTTAGCGGTAATAAAAGTGTCGGCTTTCCCAACGGAAAACAATTAACTACTTTAAACTGAAATAGAAAATCAATCAAAATGTCATAGCAACATTAGTTAATTAAGTTCAATTTATCATGTGTCAATAATACCTAGAAAAACATTATGATTCAATTTTAAATTTCTATTTCGCTGAATTAAATCATCAAATACTGGCAGGTGGTTTTATATGAATATTACGGTTTCAACGCTCAACATTCTAGGAATGGCTTACTTGTGTTGCCTACTTAGTTATTAACCTAAGTGGCGCTTAATCGGTAAAACCATTTTGGGCGTTCAAAACAAAGAGCCAGGCGGTTCTTGTTTTTGCATACTAACGTAAACTGCAAACACTGTGGGATAGAATATCAGTCCCTTTTTGATAACAAACTGGAAGCCTACACATCGCATCTTCGATAGTTGGGCATTGAGTTATTTTTATTTTTCTTTTTTATTTTATTTTATTTCATTTCATTTCATTTCATTTCATTTCATTTCATTTCATTTCATTTCATTTCATTTCATTTCATTTCATTTCATTTCATTTCATTTCATTTCATTTCATTTCATTTCATTTCATTTTATTTTATTTTATTTTATTTTATTTTATTTTATTTTATTTTATTTTATTTTATTTTATTTTATTTTATTTTATTTTATTTTATTTTATTTTATTTTATTTTATTTTATTTTATTTTATTTTATTTTATTTTATTTTATTTTATTTTATTTTATTTTATTTTTTTTTATTTTATCTTATTTTATTTTATTTTATTTTATTTTATTTTATTTTATTTTATTTTATTTTATTTTATTTTATTTTATTTTATTTTATTTTATTTTATTTTATTTTATTTTATTTTATTTTATTTTATTTTATTTTATTTTATTTTATTTTATTTTATTTTATTTTATTTTATTTTATTTTATTTTATTTTATTTTATTTTATTTTATTTTATTTTATTTTATTTTATTTTATTTTATTTTATTTTATTTTATTTTATTTTATTTTATTTTATTTTATTTTATTTTATTTTATTTTATTTTATTTTATTTTATTTTATTTTATTTTATTTTATTTTATTTTATTTTATTTTATTTTATTTTATTTTATTTTATTTTATTTTATTTTATTTTATTTTATTTTATTTTATTTTATTTTATTTTATTTTATTTTATTTTATTTTATTTTATTTTATTTTATTTTATTTTATTTTATTTTATTTTATTTTATTTTATTTTATTTTATTTTATTTTATTTTATTTTATTTTATTTTATTTTATTTTATTTTATTTTATTTTATTTTATTTTATTTTATTTTATTTTATTTTATTTTATTTTATTTTATTTTATTTTATTTTATTTTATTTTATTTTATTTTATTTTATTTTATTTTATTTTATTTTATTTTATTTTATTTTATTTTATTTTATTTTATTTTATTTTATTTTATTTTATTTTATTTTATTTTATTTTATTTTATTTTATTTTATTTTATTTTATTTTATTTTATTTTATTTTATTTTATTTTATTTTATTTTATTTTATTTTATTTTATTTTATTTTATTTTATTTTATTTTATTTTATTTTATTTTATTTTATTTTATTTTATTTTATTTTATTTTATTTTATTTTATTTTATTTTATTTTATTTTATTTTATTTTATTTTATTTTATTTTATTTTATTTTATTTTATTTTATTTTATTTTATTTTATTTTATTTTATTTTATTTTATTTTATTTTATTTTATTTTATTTTATTTTATTTTATTTTATTTTATTTTATTTTATTTTATTTTATTTTATTTTATTTTATTTTATTTTATTTTATTTTATTTTATTTTATTTTATTTTATTTTATTTTATTTTATTTTATTTTATTTTATTTTATTTTATTTTATTTTATTTTATTTTATTTTATTTTATTTTATTTTATTTTATTTTATTTTATTTTATTTTATTTTATTTTATTTTATTTTATTTTATTTTATTTTATTTATTTTATTTTATTTTATTTTATTTTATTTTATTTTATTTTATTTTATTTTATTTTATTTTATTTTATTTTATTTTATTTTATTTTATTTTATTTTATTTTATTTTATTTTATTTTATTTTATTTTATTTTATTTTATTTTATTTTATTTTATTTTATTTTATTTTATTTTATTTTATTTTATTTTATTTTATTTTATTTTATTTTATTTTATTTTTTTATTTTATTTTATTTTATTTTATTTTATTTTATTTTATTTTATTTTATTTTATTTTATTTTATTTTATTTTATTTTATTTTATTTTATTTTATTTTATTTTATTTTATTTTATTTTATTTTATTTTATTTTATTTTATTTTATTTTATTTTATTTTATTTTATTTTATTTTATTTTATTTTATTTTATTTTATTTTATTTTATTTTATTTTATTTTATTTTATTTTATTTTATTTTATTTTATTTTATTTTATTTTATTTTATTTTATTTTATTTTATTTTATTTTATTTTATTTTATTTTATTTTATTTTATTTTATTTTATTTTATTTTATTTTATTTTATTTTATTTTATTTTATTTTATTTTATTTTATTTTATTTTATTTTATTTTATTTTATTTTATTTTATTTTATTTTATTTTATTTTATTTTATTTTATTTTATTTTATTTTATTTTATTTTATTTTATTTTATTTTATTTTATTTTATTTTATTTTATTTTATTTTATTTTATTTTATTTTATTTTATTTTATTTTATTTTATTTTATTTTATTTTATTTTATTTTATTTTATTTTATTTTATTTTATTTTATTTTATTTTATTTTATTTTATTTTATTTTATTTTATTTTATTTTATTTTATTTTATTTTATTTTATTTTATTTTATTTTATTTTATTTTATTTTATTTTATTTTATTTTATTTTATTTTATTTTATTTTATTTTATTTTATTTTATTTTATTTTATTTTATTTTATTTTATTTTATTTTATTTTATTTTATTTTATTTTATTTTATTTTATTTTATTTTATTTTATTTTATTTTATTTTATTTTATTTTATTTTATTTTATTTTATTTTATTTTATTTTATTTTATTTTATTTTATTTTATTTTATTTTATTTTATTTTATTTTATTTTATTTTATTTTATTTTATTTTATTTTATTTTATTTTATTTTATTTTATTTTATTTTATTTTATTTTATTTTATTTTATTTTATTTTATTTTATTTTATTTTATTTTATTTTATTTTATTTTATTTTATTTTATTTTATTTTATTTTATTTTATTTTATTTTATTTTATTTTATTTTATTTTATTTTATTTTATTTTATTTTATTTTATTTTATTTTATTTTATTTTATTTTATTTTATTTTATTTTATTTTATTTTATTTTATTTTATTTTATTTTATTTTATTTTATTTTATTTTATTTTATTTTATTTTATTTTATTTTATTTTATTTTATTTTATTTTATTTTATTTTATTTTATTTTATTTTATTTTATTTTATTTTATTTTATTTTATTTTATTTTATTTTATTTTATTTTATTTTATTTTATTTTATTTTATTTAATTTTATTTTATTTTATTTTATTTTATTTTATTTTATTTTATTTTATTTTATTTTATTTTATTTTATTTTATTTTATTTTATTTTATTTTATTTTATTTTATTTTATTTAATTTTATTTTATTTTATTTTATTTTATTTTATTTTATTTTATATTATTTTATTTATTTTATTCCGCCTCATCATCTTTAAATTTTTGGTTTTGTTTTATAATTTTTCTTTTACTTTAAATTTAAAAAGAAAAAATATTGTGTGTGCTCAAAATAGGTTAAAGCGCACATTTTCCATGGGAAATTTCATGTTCTATGAAGTGATAAAATGAAAAGATTTTTCATACAAAATTTGTGAAAGAAAGAAATTTATACAAATATTTTTCAAGTTATCATTTCATAGAACGAAGCGTACTTCGTACAAGAATCGTACTTCTATGTAATTGCATACTTCAATGTAACTTTTTTGAAACTATGTTTATGTACTTCCAGGTATGCATAAAAATATTCAAATCCTGGTCTGACTACTTCGACTTAAAAAAATATATGTATGTATATTGGAGCGTACAAAAATTTATGCAATAAAAATGTTGTTTCGAAAATTGATATGCATACCTTCTATATTGGTGCGTTTTTGCCAAAATAACATGTGTGCCAAGTTTTTTTATTCTACGATAAGGGTAACCCATGCCGATTTTTAGATTAAGTTTTGAGCAAGTAGCTGATACTATGCTCTCCACCTTTTTTTTAAGGACAACAGGATCCTTTACACAGATATTTAAATAACGCATTCACTATAAAACGACATTGAAATTTCAAATATGTTTTAGTACATTGCAGTACAATATATTTCATAGCAAAAATAATTGCGTACATCTGAAAACTTTGCAATTATAGTGCACTTTTTATAGGTCATACAAGGCGTATGAGTAACATTTAGTTGTACTTGTACAAGTATGAAAAGTTCAGGTAAATTGTATTCGTATTTTGTTTGAAATCTGCGAAACGGATTGAGAAATCGAAATCAAACTTATGCTAATTTCAAGACTGCAGGAACACCTTTCGAGTTCTTAGAAAGTTTAAGGATAGTAATTTCAAAGTATATTAGCATCTATTCGAATTTTTCTTTAAATTAGTAACTAAATTTCCACATATTGTTAAAATTTTTCGGGATGCGTTACAACTGTTGATGCTTTAAAGGAGAGCCTGAGCGTTTAAATAAAACAATTTTGATTTTTTTGTGACAGTCTAATGTAGTATATGTCTGCAATTTGAAAAATTAAAGTGTATGTAAATTGAATTCAAATTAGACCCCATTTAATTTGAATGCATTCCAAAGTCAAGGCGGAAGCTGGCACTGATTTAGTTGCAGGCAGAATGTTGTAGAAGTTATATATGAGATGTCTATCTTGTAATAAAAAATTTATCTAGAAAATTTCTAGTTATTTTCAAATGAAAAATTTTGTATGAATATTCATATGCTTGTATGTCTGCATATAAGTAATTTTATATTAAACTTGTGTATATATACCACAAAAAGAAATATATTTTCATACATAGTCTACCTGTCCATACGCATGCCTTTTGTTTGCAAAAGCAAATAAAACTCTTGGCTGACAAAAAATGCATACGAACTTTATAAATATTTATTTGTATGCATAGAGCTTCTACTGCTCTTCTGGTGCATATATTTGCATTTCATTTAATTTGCATAAGATATTTCAAACCATTTCACTTATGAAGTTTACGACAGTGATACACAACAAAAGAATTTTGATAACAGAGTAATTAACTTAGTAGAAAACCTAAAGTTTGCAAGTCAAACGATTTGAGTAATTTTTAGTTTAATTGCTAAGTCCGGAAGAGGTAAGCTATGAAAAATTTCTTCAGCATTGGAATTTCTCAAAATAAATACCAAAGCGAAGACAGGTTTGACAGATTTCAATTTCGAAGTAAGAGTTTACGAAATAAATTAAAATTTCTGTCCTTCAATATTAAAGAAACATACAATTTTTTTTTTATATACAACAATATAAAAAGTAATAGCCAACGTATGTAGCGAAAATTTACTCAAGCATAAAAAGCGTCAATAAACTTAACTCAATTCGACTCAATTTAGCAGGCAGAAAATTAGATTTCCAGAACCATATGTTTGAACGGTTGGCTGACTGTTTTTACGTTTAATGGACGCATAAAACAAGTTAGTGTGTGCATGTGTATGAATACGACGGCACAACCTTCGCCCTCAAGGCCTGATGTCACAGTCAATTGCTAGGTTGTTGCAAGGTTGCTAAGATTTGCAGGCGGCTACAGCTAAATTGATTTTGTTGCGACTCGCATTTTAAGGAATTTTCCAATAGATGTTTTGCTTGCGGTGCGAAAAATATTGCAAGGTTTAGCAAATAAATAAAAATCCAAAAATGTTTAAACTTATGGATTTTTTATGTTCTGAGGATGTTTTTAATAAAAAAATTAGTAGCTTTTCGCCCACAACTTTTTGAAGATTATATATATTCGTCCATCAAAAAACCAGATTCTAAAACATCAGCAGCACACTTCTTAATTTTTTTTTGCTTTTCTTGCTTTTTTTCAACATTAACTCAATTTACTTTGAAATTTAAGCCACTATCTTGCAGTGTGTTATATCAACTAGAAGGTGCGCCTAGGCGTATGAGTAACATTAATTTGGAGATCATACACGCAAAACTAACTCTAATTTTGGTGTCAACGTTCTTTTGCTACACTAAAACGGTGTAAAGTGAAAGTGAAGTGCCGACTTGCAGTTAAAGTTATTTGAAAAATCTTCCTGCATTCCACTGCGCTTTGCAAAAAAAAGTTATTTATGTACGAATTTTACTGATATTACTGTATCTTACAGTTTAAAGGCTTCAGTACCTGGGTGACCCAAAAAGAAACTTAAATGTTCCCAAATGATACGAAATTGAACTCAAAACGACCCAAAAATGATCCGTAAATGATCCCAAAATGACCCCAAAATTACCCTAAAATGACCCCAAAACAATTCGAAAATGACCCCAAAAATGTCCTAAATTAATCCAAAATTGAAGCCAAAATGATCTCAAAATAACCCAAAAATTATCCAAAAGTGACCCTAAATGATCCTACAATAATCCAAATATGATCCCGAAAATATAAAGTCCAACTACAGCACGGTAAAATGGTAGCTCTGGGCGGCATATTAAATGATAATCCAAAATAAGGACTACATATATCCTGTCTCCTGTCAATATGGGTATCAAATGCAAAGTGTTCATGCTAGCCTGAAAGTAGTGTAAATTTTATTTCGATATTTCAATCCATTTCGGAGATATCAACCAAAAACTTGAATAAAATTTACCTGAAACTTTCTTAGTTAACCCTTTCGACCCGGACGGTACATATGTGTACCACGTAAAGTTTAAACGTTATAAAAAATATTTCAATGAAATGCTGTTGAGTTGTGCTATTCACCTGAACATCGCTGTTCTTTGCTAAATACATGCCTGTAAGTCCCGTTACATTTCGTTGATATTTGTTTCCACGAATTCGTTTTTTGTGCATCGACAAGCAGTGAAATTGAAGTGCGAGGTTAGTTTTTTCAAAGTTTTTCTATGATAATAAGTGATAAAGCGCCAAAAATATTAAAAATAAATAAGAATACAACTTTTGCAAGTGTTTGGAATACCACGCGTAAGTATTTATGAAAAATATACAGATTTATTCTCAATTTTAACATATGGTACATATATGTACCAATCGTCCGGTATGGTGGTACATATGTGTACCAATAGTTCTATAAGTACTGTATAGCGTAATTCCTCGCTTTGAATAAAATTTATTATTTCCCCAGAAAATGGACCCTGAAGATATCCGAAAAATTCTGGAAGATGAAGCTGATAGTGCTAGTGACTCTGAAGACTTCTCAAGGGGAAGCTCCGACAATTTCCTACCAAGTGATAACACTAGTTCCAGTGGTAACGAAGAGTCAGCAGACGAGGTGAGTGACGCTACTGAGGAAAAATCCGCATCAAATGCTGTATCGAGCTCTAGCAGTGGTAACGAAGATTCAGAAGAGGAAGCCGCTTCCAGACCTGTCGCATCAAACGCCAATATTATTTGGAATACTCCTGATGAGAACTACGTACCGAAAAAAAACGTTTATGAGCCTCGGAGCTGCAAAATAGCAGATAACATAACTAGGCGCTCAACAGTAATTGATGTGTTCAATAAACTATTACCTAGGTCTGTTTACATGGATATAGCCCAATGTACAAATGAGCGTATTGAGATTTTCGAAAAGGCACAATGTAAAGCCAAGAAAATAAGTAAGACGAATGCTGGCGAAATAAAAGTGGTTGTTGGGTGCATGTTTGTAATGGGCTACAATCCACTTCCTTCTCTGAAGGACTATTGGTCGCGTCATAGGTCACTTGGTAATCAATCAGTGAAGGAAGCAATCACACGCGATCGCTTTACTTTCATTACTTCGAAAATGTATTTTGCTCCACCAGATAAGCCACAGACTAGTGCAAAAACTTACTATCTTGATGACTTGGTAGAATGTTTGAAAAACACATTTCAGAAATGCCGACAGGATAGTGTGTATCAAAGCATAGATGAATCAATGACGAAGTTCAAGGGTCGCAGTACATTGAAACAATACATGCCTCTCAAGCCTATCAAGCGGGGTATAAAAATGTGGCTCCGATGCGATGCTTCAACTGGTTATACGTATGACTTCAACATTTATCAGGGAAAAGAAATAGAACAATTTTCTGGAACGCTAGGGGAACGAGTGGTTTCTAAACTAGCCAGTTCAATCGTGGAAAAGAATGTTGTGTTATGCTTCGACCGCTTTTTTACGTCTGTGCATTTATTGAACACTATTAATTTCCCAGCCGTTGGGACTGTTATGGCAAACAGAAAAGATATGCCTAAATTCTCTGGCAAAAAACTGAAGAGAGGTGAAACGGAGTTCAGATGCACATCAACTGGACTGTTGTGCGCAAAATGGCAAGACACGAAAGAAGTATTAGTACTAAGCAATTGTCACGAAGCTACTGTTGCGACTGTCACAAAAACCTTGAAAACTGGCGAAAAAATTCAAGTACCATGTCCAAATCAAATAAAATTTTATCGGGAGATCATGGGAGGGGTCGACTTGGCTGATCAAATGTCTGGGCTGTACGAATACGATAGGAAATCGGATAAGTGGTGGAAGAAAGTTTTTTATCGCTTGATAATGATGACAGCCGTAAATGCTTGGGTTATTTATAATGAGCTCAACCGGAAAAAGATCCCATTCAAATCATTTTTAGTTACCTTAGCTGAGGGCTTGATCCACGAAGGCTTAGAAACCACATCTGTTCGCCGATCACTAAAACCCGGACGATCACCAAAAACATCATCACGTAAGGCAATACATCTTCCTGTTGAAGGTACTACACGACGTCGATGTGCCAACTGCAGTTCGCAAAAAATTCAGACTCGCACTAAGACAATATGTAAGGAGTGTCAAATACCGCTTTGTAAAATGTGCTTTGCTCCATATCATACGTGAATTTTATGTATCAAAATATTTTTCAAAAACATTTTTGCACTAATATATAAATTCAATAAAATATTGTTTATTATATGTCATATATCCATTGTTGTGTACGTTATTATCAATTACTAAATTTGTGTTTTACCGGACGGTTGGTACATATCTGTACCACATTACATCCCGGATGGTACAATGGTTTACCACCACCCCCTGACCCACCCTGTTACTGTATTTCAGATTTTCTTTTACAGATATATTACATATCACCTAAATAACAAATTCCAATGAAAATTTTTTTTCCATCATTGCTGTGCGAATGTCGGGTCGAAAGGGTTAAATAACTAAATTTTACTCATACGCCGTGTAGGACCTATACGAAGTGCACTATAATTGCAAAGTTTCAAGATATACGCAATTATGTTGGCTAAAAATATATTGTCGAACAATTTACTAATATACTTTTCAAATTCCAATATCTTTTTCTCGTGAATAATTTCTTTTAAATACCTTGTAAAGGATCCCGTTGTCCTTAAAGACATTGAAAGATGGAGATTTGTTACACATATCTCTATTTATAGGGAAAATATTAATATTATATGATTTTCGAAGCTTTCATGTAGTTTTTTACGATCTTAATTAAAGCTGCTAGATAAAACTTTAACTAAAAATCGGCTCGGGCTACAGTCGAGCTAACATGCAAGGATATATAAAATTTCTAACCAAAAATTTTTCCATACATTTTAGTGACTGGACCCAGTGAAGGACTTAGTGAAAGGACTTCCCATAAATGCAATAAAGTGGTCTTAAACAAAACTTGAAAACATATCAAAGATATTGGAATATTTAATGTAGTGATTCGTTTACTAATTTCTTGGTAGCTATTTATGCGTATTATGATGTGTACGATTGCAAAAAATTTTTATTTTGGCATATTCGTGCTTCTGGCAAGCGAGCGACGATATTGTATTTGCTTCTTAAATTATAGATAACAAACAGTTCTTTGGAAAAATTTGTATATATTTGGAGACGTTCAAAGTAATACAATTATACAGTCGAAATTCGCTAGAGTGAACTTGCATGGTAACCGAAAATCACTTCACTATATAGAAACTTCATTATATAGAAATTAGGATTTTTTCGTAATTTTATAAAAATAATTAGTAGATTTAGTATGAGTTCCGAATCGAGCGGAAAACCAAAACTATTTTCGAAAATTCACTATATGGCAACAAAATCGTATGAGGTTTGACTTTCCAGCTGTAAAATTTGTTCATTATATAAACAACTTCACTATACAGAAATCAGAAATTCATTCCAAGAAGAACAAGAAATACACTGAAAGTTGACGAAAAAGCTTTGCCTGCGAAATAAATTCATTATACGGAAAGCTTCATTATATGTAAGTTCACTATAAAGTAGTTTGACTGTATTTAAATCATTATTTAGTCTAGCCTTCGGCGTGAGTAAGCATTTAAAGCCACTGTGTAAGACTCTATTTGCCAATTCTTTTTCTTGTCAAGTTCTACGAATTCTGTGTTTAAATCAAATAAATTATTTGAGAATTGAATCAGAGATCTTTCAGCTTAAAATTTGCCAGTCACTTGATATTCCAGCAAACATGTTAACATATAGATATTTGCTTGGAAGCCAAATATGATAAGCGCTCGTGGGAGCAGGAAAAATGTTAGACAGTGATCCCACAATCAACTAATAACTATTGGGTGGTCGTTTTTTTGCAGGCAATATACATTAGAGTGACCAAAAAACTGACCCTAAAAATTAATGGTTTTGAATCTCATATCAACGATCATCCTAATTCAAAATATTTTTCAAAATCGCCTTGAAAATGTCTTACCCCAGCTCAATATGTATTGAATTTTCTATCAGATAGAACTTTTTTGAAACTCATTCTGAGATAGGGAATTTAATTACGTGCTGTTTGGTCTCTGTCACTTTTTTTCTTCAAAATTTGATTATATTTTGTATTAGGTTATACGTGTGGGTTTCATCACACATTTCTATAATAGTATAGAAGGTGCCCATTTCTATGGCAGTTTCCACGCCCCTTTTTCGCTCGCTTGCCAGAAGTATGAATGTGCCAAAATTTAAATTTTGGGAAATCGTATAAATAAATTTTTTTAAATTTTTTAAAATTTTCGTTGAGCCAGAAACACGAATGTGTAGCAAAATAACTTTTTTGGAAAGATTGAGACATGCACACGCTGCTCCTGAACGAAGAATAGATTAGCCTAAAATGACACCTAAAACTGAAAATGCCACATCGTCTGGGAGGTTGTGCAACAAACCACTTTGTTTTGAAATCCTAGCTGCTCCTTTTTGGAAAATATGCAGAAAAAAAACTACGTAACCCGTTTTTCGAAGTTAGCCTTTAAAATTTAGTTACGAGCTTTCGAAGTTCGAAATCGAACCCTTTTAATCTTGATTTTTCAATTTCTGTATATAAAAAATTTAAAAAGAAAAATGTGGGCCGGCCTGACTTCCTTGTTCGATTGGTATATTTGTTTTTTTTTTTTTGTTCAACAGCATGAAGTTTTTCGAAATCATTTAAAACATTTTTTTTAGCATACGGCTTTAAATATTTTCGAAGATCAATACCAGTCGATCAAGGAAGTCAAGCAGACCACACCCACATTTTTAATTTTTAATTTTGTATACCCAGCGTACTAGTACTAGTACAAGGGTATTAAAATTTTGTCGACAAACCGGTATTACATAACGGCACAAAATAATCCAGACAGATATAGAGTTCAATATATGAAAGTTCTTAGGTTGGAAAAAAAAGTTCATTAACGCATGTCCGCCCGTCTGTCTGTCTGTCCGTGTACACGATAACTTGAGTAAAAATTTAGATATTTCTATACAGGCTACTTTCTGCACAAGGTAGGTTTCTATTGAAAATGCGCGAAATCGGATGATAACCACGCCCCCTTTTTCGATATCGAAAATTTCGAAAATCACACAAATTGATATATCTCGGTAGCTGAAATGGCTAAAATGATATAATTTTATAGGTGAATCCCCCTGGTCATTATATAACTATTTTTTGGTATATTTTTTAAATTTATCGTGGCACCGCCCACTTTTAAAGGAGGCATTTTTGAAAATTCAACTGGTCGTAACTTTTGAACTGATTACGGTAGAACGATGGAATTTGGCGCAAAGTATACTACCACCGTTGGGACTATACCTGATGAAATTGGATAAAATATCTCTCCAACCACGGCCACTTTCGATTTCGAAAGCTTCTAAAATCACCTAAATTGATATAATTCGATAACGGAAAAGGTTAAAATGATATAGTTTGATAGGATGAACCCCCTGGTCATTCTATTATGATTTTTTGATAAATTTTTATAAGTAGACGTGGCACCGCCCACTTTGAAACTGATTACGGTAGAACAGTAAACTTTGGTACAAGGTATACTAGCATAAAGGGCGTACGGCTGATGTAATTGGAAGAAATCGGTTCCCAACCACGGCCACTTCCTAAATGGAATTTTCGAAAATCATATGAAAACTACCGCTGGTGATTTAGTGTCCGGTTTACCCGAACTTAGACTTTCTGATTTCTTAAATACAGCAATTGGAACAGCAAAATCAAAAGTGTCTAATTTCGAACTTCGAAAGCCCATAACTAAATTTTGGAGGCCAACTTTGAAAAACGGGGTAGGTAGTTTTTTAAGTATGTCTCAATCTCTTCAAAAAAGTTGACTAGATCCTATACCCTGCTGGCTGCTGTACAGTGTTAAACAACAACCAACAACTAGTCAGAAAAATTCTAGTATACAACTATAATTTTCTTACTAAAATCATACTAGTCAGAAAAAATCCATTCCATACTAGTAGGGCAGGTCTGAGCTTCGAAATATCATACGTATGTAAATAAACCAAGACTTTCACTTCCAGCGAACTCCATTACGCCATCGTACGCGTGTACGATGTATATTCATGTTAGCATTAAATAGAGCTTTGTGTTATTATGGTTCTAATGTTTGTTAGAAATTTTCCCACCTACCTTATTAAGAAGTTCTAGGAAATCCACAAAGCGCTAATTCGTTTTCCATACATGTGTCACATATTTTATGCCATAAGCTTTTTATTCTTATACATATAGACTTTAGCTTTTTCTACTTTTTGTTCACTAGAAATTGCGACTTATATTTACTTTTAGCACTTTTTTGTTGTATTTCCTTGCAACATTTCTTCCTTTCAATTTAATTTCAATTTAATACCATTACACTTGACTTGAGCTAACCAAGTTTTGTAGCGCGCAACGTCACATTGAGTGGGAAAAAAATATATACAAAACACAAAAAAATATAAGCACATATAACTATGCTGCTTGCTGCGCTTGACACATTTTCTCGGACTTGAGAAGCGTAGGATGTTGAGAGTGGTGGCTGACTTGATTTGTTTTGTTTTAATATTTTTATGGCAAGTAGTAGCTTTTATTGCATTTACCGTGAATGAAGTAAATTTAAGTTTAACGACAGCTAGTGCTTTTGTAGCTTAAGATCTCAGACAAAAGGGAAGCTAGCTTTTGGGGCGACCTCAAAAATCTTTGGACTACTTTCTCAGGTCTAATATATTTATGGCAGCACTTGATCAGCACTTTTTATTATATATTTTATTTTTACATAAATGTAATCATCATTATCACTTCTTAAAGCCACTTCGAGTTGTTTAGGAATCGTGTACGTATGTAGAATAGCAATCCTCGAAGTGTTATCAATACTGAAACATGTTTGAATACAGTACACTTTGTTAGATATATTTTTCGCCAGTATTGCAAAAACTTCACACCACGCAATATCAACCGAAACGAACGCCTAGACCAACCGACCGACCGATCGACAAAGCTTTGTAGCTTTTTGATGACAAATACACAGACGTTAGACTTTTAGACAATTTAATTGGCTGCGTGCGGTCATGCAAGCACGACGACATAATGGAGCCCAGCCAGCACACAAAACGCACACACACATACTTTCATAGCGCTGTATAAGTCAACGTTAACACGCTCGCATGAACACGCACACGCATAAGCGCACAGCATTTAATTGGATGAAAGGTTCACCACACACATATGTACCTACATAGATTTTTGTGCACACTATTTCAGCACACACCTCGACGACCACCTTTTGATGTTGCTGGCAGCCTTTCACATACATACATACACTTAATTGATTTGCTTTTAATACTACTGTCGACCACACAACATTGTAACGTAGTTAGTGATCACTCATACGCACTGGTGCACCTTGCAGCAAACAATTGCCGGTAGTAGCTACGGTACATATTTGCACACATACTCTTATTTATGTGTATCTATACATGTTTGTGTATGTTATTTGAGTTTCAACTAAATTGCATAAAATTGTGGTAATTTCACAAAGTTATGTTACGCCGCCATTGTTGTTGTAATACTCTGCATTTTTGTTGCAACAAAAACTGTCAAAGTGTCTGTGCGTTTTGCATTTGTTAGTTAACAAGGCTTCAACACAGCTTCAACATACAAACGTCAAAAGCAATTATCACTCGCTTCACTTTAGCTAAGCTGTTGTTGTTGCAGAAACAGCAACAAAAACAAACTTTCTGGGCGTTTGCTATGAAACTTTTTTTCTTTGCAAACAACACTTCACACGCTTTTTTTTTTTTGCTTACGATTTGCAGTCACCCAAATTCTTCGATTCTATTGCGAAATCTTTTTACATTTCTTCAATTAATATTTTCTAAACACTTTTTTCTATAATATTCATACAAATTTTCTTGCCTTTTATTGTTGTTTAAATCGTCACATTGCACTGCACCGTTTAGTATTTATTATGCGCGTTCTATATGCGAAACACGTTTATGCCGTCTGTTTATTCACGTTCATTACCAAACAACACAAATATCGCACATCAACTGATGAAACTCCATGAAAATCTTCATCAATTGGGAAGGTCGTTTCCGTCTTGGCAGCCGATGTGTTGTTGCATGCAAACTTACTGTTTACAGCGCCATGAATTTCTGAGTTTAAAGTGCGGTGAGAACTTGCATTACTAGCGCATGCGCATGAGTTGTTGCTCACGTTGTGAATGACATTTCTCTTGCTTGCACATGGAGGAGATAAGGGGAAAACTATATTCCCAGTTTTGTTTTAAGGGGAATCTGTAAAGCAATAGCAAAAGGGTAATATTTTTTAAACGGAGAAGAACATACGTTGCAAAGTAGAAAGAAAAAAAAGGGGTGTAAGAGTAGGTCTCCTCCCCGTTGGCGCATCCTGGGTAACGCTAAATGACTTACATGGCCTACACGGCTAGTTTCTACGTATTGCCGGTTCCACGAGAACGGTACCAGTACTTGTGCTGTACCCATCGTACCGAAACGACCGGGGCGTTTTTTTTTATATCGACCCGGCCAAGAGAAATACACGCGGGGTGACCCTGTCTGACATTTGGGCAGGGCTACACCTCGTTACAACAACAACTACAATAAAAACGGCGTGTAAGAAAGTTCATGTGAAGGAATTTATTACTTAAAGAATAAGTATATGGGTGACCGAGCTTGCTCGGTGCTATCAAGTTAGGGCTAACTTTACTTACCCAAATGATCCCAAAATTACCCCAAAATTACCCTTAAATGATCCCAAAATGATCCTAGAATGATTCCCAAATTACCCCAAAAACACCCTTAAATGTACCCCAAAATAATCCAAAAGTTATCCAAAAATTAGCCCAAAAAAATCTGAAATAATCCCAAAACAACCCCAAAGAGACCCTCAAATGCTCCCAAAATAACCAAAAAATGATCCCAAAATGATCCCGAAAATGATCGCAAAATTACTCCAAAAATTGTCCCAACTTTGAGCCCAAAACGATCTCAAAATATTGCCAAAATTATTGCAAAATGATCCTAAAATAATCCAAATATGATCCCAAAAACAGAAAATACAAATACCATATTGGCATACTGAGCTGAATATTAAAAATAAATTGGAGCAGGGGGCAACCCTGTAAACCGCTAAAAGTGGCAAAACCCAAGTAGAAATTCTTAGAATGAAGCATACTATATATATGCCTAATTAGATCAAAATCGCTTCAACAGTTCCCTAAATATTGTTCGATATACGGAGGCATAAATAAAATGGTATTGGATGGCAAACTTGGATGGCAACACTGCCTGAAAAAATCTTAGTTGGAGTATGACTGAAAATACCTTTAACCTGATACCCACATTGGCATATCTTGCTCATTATTTAGAAAAATATCAATTACGTTGCCACTATTTGCTGCCTCAAGTCCGAACACTGTTGCCAGTATTCGTTGCATCAAGTGCGAACACTGTTGCCACTTTTTTTCATTCAAATTTCATTTCTCACAAAAACTTTGCATCGCCGGGTAAGAAGTTGATTCCATAAGTTGTTTTACCGCAATTAATATGGCAATATATACTAAAACTCGTCAAAAACTATAGATCAAATCGAAGGCTGATTGAAAGATAAATATGAGACAACCTAGTAGTAGGGCCGTATTCGCCACTTCATATGAGATACTTATAGAGCGTGATCTTTCTTTGTCAGGAGAGGACTTTACTTCTCAATTTCATACTCAGTCCGAAGTAACACTTGTTGGCAAGACTGATTCTTCGTTGGATTTCTAGACTGACATTATTTTCGGTGTTACGCTGGCTCCCAAATAGACGAAGTCTCTCACAGTTTCAAATTTGTAACTATCAACGTTTATACTGGCGAAAGTAAATTTTTTCTATCGCTAGCAACATTGTGATCAAGTCATCTACTGGGTTCGAGGAGGAATAATGGTGTCGCTTTAGGAGTGTCAGTCCGGGATTCTGCTATTTGCATAATCCCAACAACTCTGGGACTTTCCATATGGCCCGGTTCCGGAACTGACTTTCCTAGTGTTGGTGGTATCATAACGGGCCTTTCCAAACTGGCCTAAGTGTGGCTCTGCGGCAGCCACTTGAACCTAGCCTAACATTGTGATCTGAATGGAATTTGCCTATCTGTATCATGCTCAGGTATCTAGCTTACCAGCCTTGCAGTGATGATAAAATTTTCTGAAACTTTAACAAAAAGCATATGGAAAATTTCAAGGGCACACTTATCATTAGTGGATTCCTCGGAAGCTCGTTTCACTCAAATTTAAGTAGATAGTCTTATATTTTTTCTTCATTAATTGTAGCTCTTTTTTGGAAATATTTTAAAATTTTTGCGTAGTATCTTAAATACGACACAAACAAATTTTTCCATCGAAAATTTTATATTTTTTATATTTCCAAGATGAGAAGTCGTATTAGTTATATGAATTTTAATTCTTTATTTATTTTCATTTTAACACAGTCGGAATTTCATTATGATAATCGATTTTGATAAATATTTAAAATACAGAAAAATCTAAAATAAATATAGAACGATAACCAAAAAAAAGAAAGTCTGGAAGAATATCTATTTTTGCATAATGTAATTGGTCTGAATGATATTTGTATCCCCAGTCTACATACATATGTAGATACTTAAACCATAACTGAAATTATTATTGACCCACATACGCACATTTAACAGCAAAGCAACAGTAAAATACCGACAGTAGCAGCAACAGCGTACGGATGTTACAACGAAGGAAAACAAAGCGGGCCAAACTGGTTACGGTGGTGACGAAATTGAGTGATCAAAATTAATGAAGCACACATTAATGCGGAAAACATACAAAAACACACACATTAACATATTCATATGAGTGCGTATGTATATATGGATGTAAATTTGTTTATGCTTGGATTTGGAAATGTGGCAATGCTGTGGCAGTGATGTGGCATTTGTAGTTTGCCTCGCAATGTCATTAAAAATTCACCAAATACGCATAACACATGAACTTCGCATTGAACATACCGATAGCAGCATATTCGGTTATTACTTCCCTGTAGGAAAAGAGGAGGGGTCAAAAATATTACCTTGCATTTTTTTATTTAGAATTTTTATTTAATTTTAACTTTTTTTATATTAATGATTTTTTTCGTTTATTTGATTTAACGTTTTAATAAAATTTTTTTATTTTTTTTTTAATATTATTTTATATTATTTTACTATTTTTATATTATTTTACTTAGATTTTTTTAAATTAATATTTTTTAATTTTATATAATTGGGTACCCTTCACTTCACTGCACTCACCTTTTCACTTGATAAATAAAAAATTATTTGATCTTTGATTTTTAAATATAAATTAAACTTTAATTGGCGGGAGCGCAAAAGTAAACCGTGTGGCGGGTACAAAAGTTTGAACAATTGTAATGTTTTTTTTGTAAAGTGTGGGCGTTTTTGGTGTTGACATTTGGTGTATGTGTGATTGTGTTAGTGTGCGTGTGAGTTGTGGTGAAATAAGTGGGCGCAGGGTTGCTGCGATCACGGCGGTGGTTACGGCTAAGTTAGCCATCCCGGCCCCCCTAGGCGAGTGCTCAGCCTAGCAGTCTCTCCAGTTGCTGCAATGTTTCAACCACGTTGCTTAGCCCGGTTGGGCGTCGGTTTCGTTGCCTAGGAGGGTGCTGATACGACGATGTTGCTGGGGTGCGATAACGAGCACCCGGATGACCCCACGTCTGTTGACGCTGACTCGGGTGCCATGCTGTGCGCCGAGGTTGGGCGGCGCGTGGTGGTTGCGCTCTTGGTCGCGCGTTGTTGTGTATCGCTCGTGGTTGCGATCTTTGTCGCGCGTTGGTGCGTGAAGGCGGTGCTGCTGGGGCGCTACGTCTGGCGGTCCGGTGCAGGAGCGTGTGATGTGGTCTGTCGCACAGCTGGCACAACATTTGAGAGGTGCACGCTTCAGTGGTGTGCCACAGGGCCAAGCAATTGAGGCAGTAGCCATGCGCTTGCGCTATCTGCTGCCGTTGTAGCGGCTGCATAGCCTTAAAGATGCCACACAGACGCAACGCGTGTGGGCGACGACACAGTGGGCAACGAACGTTATGTGCCGCCGCAGGATCCCTTGGGGACGATTCTATAGTGTCCGCGGTATCGGACTCATTCGCAGCCCTACGTGGTGCTGGCGACGGTGCAGCTGTTGCACATGGAGCGTTGGCGCGCGGAGGTGCAACTGGTGTTGCGCGTGCTCGTGGCACGGTAACCGCAGAGCGGATGGATGGTGTCGGGGCGACTGCATCAACTTCCATGTTTGTTGGCATCTGTTTTAAAAAGATAATGGACTTTAGTGTTTTATAAAGGCATTTGGGGTGCTTAATTTGAGCACTATGTATATCTACATATGTATTTCTTATATAAGGCTTTAGGTATTTATTATAAGCGGTTTTCTTTGCGATGTAAGAGGGTATTATTCACGATTTTCAGGAATCTAGTCCTTCGAGCCACCTCTTTAGGAGTAAGATTTTAACTTTTGGGGATAGCATCGCTTGGTGGATGCATTGCCTTTATTTGATTGGATGCGAGAATTATCGATTTTTAGCTATTCGCGCGATTGAAATTAGTTTGTATTAGACTCGGTTGGCAAAAAGCATAGTTTGACGAGCGGTCGCGTTAACATTCCGGTTTGTGTACGTAGGTCAACTACCCGGATGTGACCGTCGGAACCGTAGTGTACCCTTTCGATGCGGGCTAGCCGCCATTCGGTAGGTGGGAGGCAGTCGTCATGAATTAGGACGCATTCTCCAATTTTTGGAGCTTCTTGAGTGTTTTTCCACCGATATCTTTTATGGAGGTCTTTGAGATATTCCTCCTTCCATCGGCGACTAAATTCATGATGGAGAATTTTGATTCGTTCCCATCGATTTATGAGGGAGAGCGAGTCCACGTTTGGTTCTGGTATAGCCAGAAGTGGAGCTCCTCTAAGAAAATGCCCAGGTGTGAGGGCTGTAAAGTCGGAGGGATCTTGCGAGAGCGCTGATAGCGGTCGTGAATTTAGGACGGCTTCAACTCGTATGAGTAGCGTTGTGAACTCTTCAAATATAAATTTATGATTGCCAGCGGCTTTTTTAAAATGTGTTTTAAAGCTTTTAACAGCTGATTCCCATAGTCCACCCATATGTGGGGCGCTCGGGGGGATGAATTGCCAATTAATGCCTTGAGGTGCATATTTTTCAATGACATGCGGCGAGACTTCCTTTGCGAACTGTACGAACTCCTTTTCGGTTGCGCGTTGGGCACCGATGAAGGTTTTACCGTTGTCGCTCATGATTTTGGAGGGAAATCCTCGCCGTCCGACAAAGCGTGCAAATGCCGCGAGGAAAGCTGACGTTGTCAGATCGGAACATAACTCTAAGTGCACGGCTTTTGTCGTAAAGCATACAAAAACAGCCACGTAACCTTTCGTTATGGTAGATGACCTTAGCATCGAGGCCTTTAACTGGAAAGGTCCGGCAAAATCAACACCCGTGATGGTGAAAGGCAGAGAAAAATTGCAGCGTTCAGGTGGTTGAGCTGCCATGATCTGCGTGCGCATCTTTTGCTTATGTAGCGTACAGACTTTACACGTAAAGATGCATTTTTTGATCAGAGGCTTTAGTCGTGGTATATAAAATTCTTGTCGGATCATTTGTTGCATTAGCCGGTGTTCGGCGTGTACCATTAAAAGGTGAAGATAATTAATAAAAAGCATGGCAAATGCTGATTTTTCAGGTATTATTATGGGATGCCGCTCATTGTAGCTCAGGCTGGAGTTCGCTAGCCTTCCGTTGGCGCGAATCAGTCCTTTCGAGTCTACAAAGGGGTTAAGCACTAATAGAGCGCTCTTTTTGTCAATAGGTTTTGACCCCATTAGCAGTGTTCGTTCACTGTTATAGTATCGAGTTTGCGTGGACTTGATTAGAGCTATTTTTGCCCGCTGCAACTCTTGATGCGTTAGAGCATAGCTTTCGGTATTAGATATTCCTTGCACTTTGTTCTTTAAGCGATTTACAAATTGAAACATATACGCTATTACCCTTAAGGCTCGGGGGAACGACGAAAATCGCTCTAGGATATCCGTGTCCTCCAGAGTGGCATGAAAGCCTTCGATTTTTCGACTTTCTGGGGCTATGATATTTCGTGCAGGTGATTTTGGCCACGCTTCTTGTGGTTCTACTAGCCAGCTTGGGCCGTTCCACCAAAGTGTGGTGGTTGTTAAGTGCAATGGTTTGCAGCCTCTTGTGCCAAGATCCGCAGGGTTATCAGCACTGGCAACATGCCGCCAAGTTGCTGGTCCTACTAAATCAATTATTTCAGCTGTGCGGTTTGACACGTATGTTTTCCACGTATGTGGTGGTTTTTCTAACCATGCTAGGACGATTTCTGAATCGGTCCATAAATACAATTTCCTATTGCTCAGGTAAAGGTGTTTTTGTACGGTCGAGGTTAGTTTTGCGAGCAGAAGTGCGCCGCATAGCTCGAGCCGTGGAAGGCTTACAGTCTTGAGGGGTGCGACCTTGCCTTTTGCTACTAATAAGTGGCTGGCAGTTTTGCCATTGTGCTGACTTCGCACATAAATCGCTGCGCAGTATGCTTTTTCAGAAGCGTCGCAGAAGCCGTGTAGTTCGACTTGGTGATCAGGGGCGAAATTTACCCACCGAGGTATTTGTATCTCGGATATAGTATGTAGGTTATTTGCAAATTGGGACCATTTTATTAAGCGGAGTGGTTTAACCACTTCGTCCCAATCGGTTCCATCTAGCCATAATTCTTGTATCAAGATCTTTGCTTGAATCATAATTGGCGCAAGCCATCCTGCGGGGTCGAAAAGTTTCGCCACAGAGGATAGAATTTGCCTTTTAGTTTTTGCGGATTTTGCAGATATCGACTCAAGAGTGTATGAAAATTGGTCTGATATTGCATTCCATTGTATGCCCAAGGTTTTGGTGGTGCTTTCTTTTTCAAATTTTAGAAAATTGGTATCTAAGAGATTTTCCTTTTTTATATTTGCCAGTATTTCTGGATGATTTGAAGTTATCTTTTTTAATGGAAACCCTGCTGAGTCGAGGACTTCGATAACTTGAGCTAGTGATTCGCACGCTAAAGGCAGGCTATGGCTTCCCGACAGTATGTCGTCTACGTACGTTTGTGAGCTAAGCACCGGGGCGGCTAGAGGTAATTTAGCTTTTGTGTCCTTTGCCAGTTCGTGTAATGTACGAATGGCTAGGAAGGGGGCGCAGTTTACGCCAAATGTCACCGTTTTTAGTTTGTAGTCGCGTATTGGACTACTAGGTGAATTGCGAAATATAATTCGCTGGTAATCTTGGTCGTCTTCATGTACTAGGATTTGCCTGTACATTTTCTCGACGTCACCGTTGAAAACGTATTTATACATACGCCACTGTAGTATAAGTAGCATTAAATCAGGTTGTAATGTTGGTCCCGTGTATAAAACATCATTTAGGGAGTTACCTGAGCTTGTGCATTTAGATGCATTAAACACCACTCTTACTTTTGTTGTAAGTTTTTCCGGTTTTATAACCGCGTGGTGTGGAAGATAAAATGAGGCGTGTTTGCCTTTTGTGATTTTTTCATAGGAATTTACTGATTCCATATGATCAAGTTGTAGATACTCCTCAAGAACATTGTCGTATGAGGTTTTTAGCTCGCCTTTTTTAAGTAGGTTTACCGCCCGTTCTCTGATCTTGTAGTTGTGGCTTTGTAAAAGTCTTCACAATACTTATCGTCAGCTGTAGTAACGGGAATTGGAGGGAGTTCTTCGACTTCCCAGAATTTTTTCAATTGTGAATTAAGATTTTCGTTTGAAATATCTTCCACTTGCGTTGTGAACGTAGAGATTTTCTCTTTGACTTGGCCGCTTAAAATCCATCCAAAGATGGTATTTTGGGCTAATAGGTTGTTGGAGATTTTCTCAACACCTTCTAGTATTATCTGGGGGATTAGATCGCTTCCCAATAATATGTCGATTTGATCGGGGGTATGGCAATTGGGATCGGCAAGTTTCAGATGTGAAAACTTTTGCCAGTGCTCGCTATTTATATTATAGCTTGGGAGCATGTTTGTTAGTCGCGGCAGAACTATAGCTTGTGCTTTTATTCTTTGATCCGCATTTGAAGACATCAAGGTAATGAGGCAGATTTTATTTGAGTTTTGTACTACTCTTCCACCCATACCTGAGATTTCAAAGTTGGCTGATTTGGTTGGTAAATTTAAGGTTTGTTGGACCTTCGATGCTATAAAAGATCGCTGTGATCCTTGATCGATTAAGGCCCTTAGCTTAAATCGTTCTCCTCGGTGTTCGATGGAGACGATTGCTGTAGGTAGTAAGGTTTTGCTTTCATTTTCTGAATGAAGCGTTTGTATTCTGGCTGCTTTTGAGCAGCATGGTTGTTCTTGACAACTTTCAGGACTTTCTGTTTCGTTATTTTCAGGACTAGCTGTTGCCGCTAGTCCAGTGGTTCTATTGAACGTTCGACTATTTTGAGAGTTGTTGTGATTGTTTATATGGAGCAACGAATGGTGTCTCCCTTGGCAATATGCGCACTTGTATGTACTCGGACATCTCTGTACTGGGTGACTATTCGACAAACAGTTTGTACAGAGTTTCTTAGTCCTGACTAAGTTATTTCGCTCGTTTGTTGATAATTTTATAAATTTCTCGCAAGATCTTATTGAATGGCCTCCGTTACACAGTTCGCATGACAAATAACTATGTTGTTCAGATGTGAACGATTGGTTTTTGGTGAAACTTTTATTGTTTGAATTATAGTTACTCCTGTTATGGGAGTTAAAGTTACTGGCTTGGGGTTTAAAGAAGCTTTTATTTTCATTTTTCGGCTTTGTTTCTTTTGTACCTACCCGTTCTGCTATTTCGAACTGGGTGGTTAGAAAATCTTTCATTTGTTGCCAAGTTGGGCATTTTTTGCGGGATGAGAGCGATTGCTCCCATAAAATTAAAGATTTTTCTGGCAATGTGGCAGCACAAATATTGACCAGAATTGGGTCCCAGTTTTCCGTGGGAATTTTTTGGGTTTCTAGAACCGACAAACAGTTTGTTACTGTTGATTGTAATTTGAGAAATTCTTCGCTAGTTTCTTTTTGAATTTTGGGCAAGTTCATTAATGTCGTTATTTGTTTATCGACTAATACACTTTCATTTTCATATCTAGCTTTTAACGCTTCCCAAGCCAGATTAAAATTGTCATCGTTAAGTGTGAACTGTTTTACTATTATCCCTGCTTGACCTTTAGTTTTATTTCTTAGATGATATAATTTTTGCGCTTGTGATAGCTTTGGGTGGTTTATGTAAACGGCTGAGAACATGTCTCGGAACGACGGCCATTGCTCATAACCCCCATGAAATACTTCAGTATCACAGGCCGGCACTTTGAGATATATGCCTGAATTTGTTTCTTTGCTTTGTGTTTGGGGCAGCTCTACTCGTTGTAGAGTAGGTGCAATAATTGGCCTTAATAGTTTTAGTTGATCGGAGATCATGGCCTTTGTTTCTTCATAACGGTCTAAGCAGTTTTCATACTTTGAATAAGCCGATTCTTTAAAGTTTTCTGGCAAGTCTGAATCATCAGTTTCGATGATTGCGTCATATGCCGTTTGGAGCCTTGTCCAAAATCTGTCAAGAGATTTGTCCTTGACTTCTAAAACTGATTCTGTATTATCCTCTATAGGGATTGAGGCGAATCTAGTGCAGTATCTTATGATACTGTCACTTTCAGTTATGAATTTTGCTGCTGAAAATTCTTTGCCCTTTTTTTGCTTTCCACCCTGTTTTGAGCGGGTGCCGTCAGCAGGGCTGCCTTGAGGCTTTTCGTCTTCACCCAGCTTGGGTGGCTCCACTACGATTTGGGGAGTTTTTGGGTCGGACATTATGTTTTTGAAATTTAATAAATATAAATATTATTGAACGGTTTTTTTTTTTTTGTATTACCGAGTTTTTGTTTCTATCGGTCGTTTTTTTTTCCGCGCGACTGTCGGTTTATAGTCGTTAACGATTTGATCTGTTAATATAAATAAAGATCAATGTCTGTATATTATTCAATAATAGAACTTATTTTTATTGAATCTAGATTTTATTGCTATCGCTGCTTTTATTTTGCACGCGAGTGTATTTTCTACCTTGGCTTTTTATTGTGAAATAATGCAAAAGGCCGATTGAAATATTACCGTTTATTATTTCCTTATATAATTTTTATAAGTACTTACAATATTTTTTGTAAGGTATTGTCACTCTATAAGTACTATCGAAATTTTTTGTTGGGTATATAAGACCGGTTACCCAAATGTAGTTATGTATATATTTGAATGTTTATAAGTTGAATGTTTATGAGTTAGCGGGGTGACTTTTTGCCTATAAGTAGGTATAATGCAATTAAGTGCAAGGAGCTTTGTTGTTTATATTTTTTTTTTCTTTTGGGATGCTGGAGTATAGCTTTTTCCCTAATTTGTTAGTCCGTATATTTTTTTTGTTGATATGTAATCGTAGTACTTTAACTAGGAGAACAGAAAATAGCTTCGCTAACAATTTGAATATTTTCGTTTATTTTTCTTTATTCTTTCTACTGCTTATTTTGTTAGTGTAATCCTGCCTTTGCTTGACTTATGTGCGCAAGGGAATGCAAGCTAAAGGGGGTATTGCCGGTAAAATTTGCAAGTCAGACTTGAAACCTATATTTTGTTTTTGGAATATTTATTTTTTGCTTGACAACCCGAAAAATAAGCAGTATGTCCGCGGTGAGATTTTTTTTTTAATTTCTTTTAGTAAGTATTTGTTGTAATACTTAATGCGGGACTTCAAATGGAAATTATTTTGTAAATATGTATTTAAATATGCAGGATGGTCGGACTTTGACCGGGAATAGAATATTTATGTATATATATTTTTTTTGATCCTGTTATTTTCAAATTTCCGTATTTTGTTGGAAAAATTTTTGCCAAATAAATTTTGATTTTATAGGTATGTATATATATTTTATATAGTTCGATTTTGGGAAATACGGATTTGTGAAAAAGTTCCGTAGAAAGCCAAATGAACATATAATAATTATTGAAAATGATACAACTCACCGCTCTTTGCAAGGGTTAAGGGGGAGGTTGGTTACTTATCCTTTTTTTTTTTTGTTTAAAATTAGATTAGGGTTAATGCTTTTTGTCCTTCCTTCCCTCGCTTATTCTTTTCATATGTGTTGCAACAATTTTAGTTATGTATTTTTGTATTTTTTCCGCGCCCGATCTTATGTTAGTGGACTGTATTTTTGTTTTGTTGTTTTTACTTTAGTTTTTGATGGTTTTGTTTTTTGTTGACCGGCGCGCCCGAATTTTTTATAGTATTATTTTGTTTAAATGTTTAATTTTTGTTTTCTTCGTGCATGTAAAATTAATTAAAAAATTTTTTTTTTGATCACCCTAATATGGGGTTTCACTTGTGCACGTTTTGTTTTTGTAAATTTTTTGTTCAACTTGTTTCTTGTGGACTGTATATCACTTTTATATTTAATTTTTTGTTCACTTTTGTATTTTCGCACTGTCCATATATGCTTTGCGCCTTTTTTGTTTTTTATTTTATTTTATTGTTGTGGACTTTATTTAATATTTTTTTTTTGTCACTGTCCATAGGTGCTATTCACTTAGGCGAAGATGGACCATATATAATTGGGTACCCTTCACTTCACTGCACTCACCTTTTCACTTGATAAATAAAAAATTATTTGATCTTTGATTTTTAAATATAAATTAAACTTTAATTGGCGGGAGCGCAAAAGTAAACCGTGTGGCGGGTACAAAAGTTTGAACAATTGTAATGTTTTTTTTGTAAAGTGTGGGCGTTTTTGGTGTTGACATTTGGTGTATGTGTGATTGTGTTAGTGTGCGTGTGAGTTGTGGTGAAATAAGTGGGCGCAGGGTTGCTGCGATCACGGCGGTGGTTACGGCTAAGTTAGCCAAATTTAATTTAATTAAATTTTACTCTATTTTCTTAACGATATTTAAATACTGCTTTTATTATTTCTTATATTTTATTTTTATTTAATTAATTTTTGTTTTCCTAATATTATTAAATTGAATTTATTTTATTTAATTTAATTGAATTTATTTTACTTTAATTTAGTTTAATTTAATTTAATTTTATTTTGCTTTTATTTATTTTATTTTATTTTCATTTATTTTTTATTTTATTATTTTTTTTTATTTTTTTTTTATTTTGTTTTATTTTTGATTTTGTTTTATATATTTTCTTTTTCATTTTTTTATTTTTTTTATTTTACTTTATTTTATTTATATTATTTTATATTTTTTTCATTTTTTTTATATTTAATTTATTTTAGTTAATTTAATTTAATTTAATTTAATTTCATTTCATTTTGTTTTTATTTATTTTATTTTATTTTCTTTTATTTTTTTTTTATTTTTTTTTGTTTTATTTTTGGTTTTGTTTTATATATTTCTTTTTTTAAATTTTTTTTTTTAATTTTATTTAATTTTTTATATTTTATTTATATTATTTTATATTTTTTTCATTTTTTTTATATTTAATTTATTTTAATTAATTTAATTTAATTTTGCATAATTCGAAAGCGAAACCCTATATTTTCTGTCAAGAGATATATTAACCCAGAAAGGTGCTCTGCACATAATACAAAGAATCACGCTCCAATTTCGGAATCGGACCTGGTAAAACTATTGGATTTTTGCCGATAGCTTTCCTCTGAAACAAAAACTTTTATTCTCGATTTCTGATTTTTGAAATTGAAGAAGTTGATACCTCTCCCGTCCTTTTTACACGTGTTACAGCAGTTTCGTGGGATTATATTAATTCAAATCCTGGTGTTTTAGGATTTTCCGGGGCCCGAAAGCCCGCTGATTTGAACAAATATGGTACGGGAGGCCTGGACTTGGAGATCGGGATTCCCCGAGCTCGATGCCTTATTACATTCATTCTAAATCAAGTCAGAAGCAACGTAAGAAACGTCTGCCGACTTCAGCGTTATCGAACGAATGCGACATTGGGGTCTATCAGCTATTACGGCGGAGCTACCGACGATGGAAAAGATACCCCTGCGAGTAAGGGGTTTAGAATATGCCCGAGATAGGTGTGCCGGTCGTAAGAGGCGCCTAAAATCCACTTGGACCCCGGCTACGGGGTCAACGAAATCGTTTTTTTACTTTAATTTTTTTATTTATTTTTTTTTTTTTTTTTTCATTTTATTTTATTTTATTTTGATTTATTTTATTTTATTTTATTTTATTTTATTTTATTTTATTTTATTTTATTTTATTTTATTTTATTTTATTTTATTTTATTTTATTTTATTTTATTTTACTTTATTTTATTTTATTTTATTTTATTTATTTTATTTTATTTTATTTTATTTTATTTTATTTTATTTTATTTTATTTTATTTTATTTTATTTTATTTTATTTTATTTTATTTTATTTTATTTTATTTTATTTTATTTTATTTTATTTTATTTTATTTTATTTTATTTTATTTTATTTTATTTTATTTTATTTTATTTTATTTTATTTTATGAAAATGTGTTTTTTGAGAAAAATTTACCTACGCGCTGCAGGAACCAGACAAGCCGACATATGTTTCGATGATACTGGAGTTACATCTCTTCAAGGACTTTTCTTCCCGGCATTGTGAGAGTCGAACTCACAACACTGTAGTGACTTGTATGCTAGAAGGTCTAGCACCTTAGGCCACTACCCAGCTTGAAGGTAAACCCTTCTCAGTGTCCATTTATGCATATATTTATACTTCCATATAGAACATTCCTTTAATTTCAATGCTAACTTATATGAAAGATTTGCGAATTTTTAGGACTTGGTGTGAAACCTATGAAAGAATTTTCATACTTAATTAAGCACGAATATTTTTCCATTTATAACATTAAACTCTTTGTTGCTTTTTTGACTTGTAGTCTATTGCTGTAAATACCGACGGTAAATTTTTCTCAAAAAACACATTTTCATACAATCCCGAAAATTGCTTGTAAATACCGTCGGTATTTACAGCAATAGACTACAAGTCAAAAAAGCAACAAAGAGTTAAATTATTTTATTTTATTTTATTTTATTTTATTTTATTTTATTTTATTTTATTTTATTTTATTTTATTTTATTTTATTTTATTTTATTTTATTTTATTTCATTTTATTTTATTTTATTTTATTTTATTTTATTTTATTTTATTTTATTTTATTTTATTTTATTTTATTTTATTTTATTTTATTTTATTTTATTTTATTTTATTTCATTTTATTTTATTTTATTTTATTTTATTTTATTTTATTTTATTTTATTTTATTTTATTTTATTTTATTTTATTTTATTTTATTTTATTTTATTTTATTTTATTTTATTTTATTTTATTTTATTTTATTTTATTTTATTTTATTTTATTTTATTTTATTTTATTTTATTTTATTTTATTTTATTTTATTTTATTTTATTTTATTTTATTTTATTTTATTTTATTTTATTTTATTTTATTTTATTTTATTTTATTTTATTTTATTTTATTTTATTTTATTTTATTTTATTTTATTTTATTTTATTTTATTTTATTTTATTTTATTTTATTTTATTTTATTTTATTTTATTTTATTTTATTTTATTTTATTTTATTTTATTTTATTATATTTTATTTTATTTTATTTTATTTTATTTTATTTTATTTTATTTTATTTTATTTTATTTTATTTTATTTTATTTTTTTGTTTTTTTTTTTGTTCATGAAATCCTTTGCTTCAATTTCCTGCAGGGTAACTTTATACATACCCACATGAAAAATAAAGATTTAGATACAGTCATGTGTGGCCAATGAAATTCTGAATTGAAGTGAAATTCGTTACGATAAGTCCAAATGGTTGGTCTGCTTAGAGTTCTGTTTAGAAACGTGTTGGCAATACGCACCAAATTGGCACTAAAATAGCAACACATGCTTACGACATGCTAATATGTATGTATGTATGAACTTTATTCTGGTTTCGGATCTTTTTATCGCTTCCGATTTCCATAACCTGAAAAAAACCTAATTGCGTATATGGTTGGTTTTGTATTTGTATTTGGTTATGTTTCGAGTCTATTCATTGCCAATTATTATTTGCATTTGAATTTTGAATTTTTCCAATACGTTAGCTATTGTTATTTCCATTCATAGGGAACATTCAAATTTACGAACAGTTCTGTTGTTTAATGTATCTATCTATGTGATGTGCAATGAATCCTTGATTATACTTGAATATGCTACACAATTTCACGGAGCAAACAAACAAAATGCCAAAGCTGTAAAAAGCACACCTTTAGGCACTCCATACTTGATGTTTGAGTGATTAAATGAGATCGAATTTATGTATACGTTAACCAGGACGTCTAAAATTATGCAATATAATACCTTTTACGAGTAGGGTGTAAAAGATAAAATAAAATAAAATAAAATTAAATTTAAAAAAATATATGAAATAAAAAAATAAAAATAAATAAAAATTATATAAAATGAAAAAAAAAAAAAAATTTAAAATAAAAATAAATAAAATAAAATGAAATAATTTATATTGAATAAAATAAAACAAAATAAATATAAAAAAAAAAAATTATATATTTTTTCAGTACAATTTTTATATTAATGTGTTTACTTATATTTAATACTAGCTGGTGCCCGCGACTTCGAATGCGTAGCTTAGGTATTGAAATTAATCAATTGGTTTATGACAGCATTCATATACGCCTTGTGTTGGATACCAATAATGTACTAATACATTTTTGTGGAAATATGCGTCGATACCTCTGAAACCGGTCGAGCTATCGTAATTTCAAGATATCTTCCAAACCATTTCAGATATTTCAATGAATCACATCGCATATTATAGCACTCATTGACACCTTTCGTTTGATGCCCATATTGTACTAAGACATTTTTGGTCACCCCTGATCCACATATTGGGGGACAACCCCAAAACCCGTTGAGATATCGAAAAAAGTGAGATATTAAACATTAAGTTGAGCCTCGAGCAATCCAATGAAAAAAGTTTCATTCAATTCCATTTATTACTTTCAGAGTGATACTGCCACAAACATGCGGACAGACAGACAGACACACAAAAATTTTTAAAATGGTTGATTTGGATTCTACTCGCTTAATAATGCTTCCCCCAATTTTTGTTGATATCTGCCTTGTACAGACATCGACCTGTTACAATTTTATTATATGTAGAAATAATGAGCACAGCACGCGTAGTATTAATATTCCAAAAAAGTCTGATAAGCCCACAAAAGCGATTTTAAAGTTGCATACCTTTTAACATAATATTAGCCCAGCACCAAACAATCAACACAAGCTTTATATTGAAAATAAGTTTCTAGTTAAGGATAAATCCCACTGAACAACATTGCACTTCAACCATTTGCCAGAAAGCACTTTTCTATAAGCGGACATGCGCTCAGACACTCATACGTTTCAAAATAAAGCTTCATACGAAAAGACTGTAAGCGAGTTTCCTCTTCCTTTTCTGTAACAACGCAATGATTTTCCTGTAGCTGATATTCTCACCACATAAGTTTGTAAAATGAAATGCAATAAAGTGCTAACATTAAAGCTTTGTACGAGCTTTTACCCTGTTGTACTGCTTTCAAATTATTGTGCTTTTAAAGCTTTTATGCTTCCAAAGCTTTTATGCTTTCTGAGGTGGAAGCTAAAAAATTTTCTGTTTTCATTTTTACTTTGAAAACTGCAACAGCTAAGGCAGCATCCAACTTGCTTGTTAGGTAACTTTAGGATGATTACACTTTAGTTTTTGCTATCAGACGCTTGGCTTGAAAAGTAGACAATTTTTATTTCAGACAATAGTGGTGGTCAAAATAAAATAAACTAAAATAAAATAAAATAAAATAAAAGAAAAATAAAATAAAATAAAATAAAATAAAATAACATAAAATAAAATAAAATAAAATAAAATAAAATAAAATAAAATAAAATAAAATAAAATAAAATAAAATAAAATAAAATAAAATAAAATAAAATAAAATAAAATAAAATAAAATAAAATAAAATAAAATAAAATAAAATAAAATAAAATAAAATAAAATAAAATAAAATAAAATAAAATAAAATAAAATAAAATAAAATAAAATAAAATAAAATAAAATAAAATAAAATAAAATAAAATAAAATAAAATAAAATAAAATAAAATAAAATAAAATAAAATAAAATAAAATAAAATAAAATAAAATAAAATAAAATAAAATAAAATAAAATGAAATAAAATAAAATAAAATAAAATAAAATAAAATAAAATAAAATAAAATAAAATAAAATAAAATAAAATAAAATAAAATAAAATAAAATAAAGTAAAATAAAATAAAATAAAATAAAATAAAATAAAATAAAATAAAATAAAATAAAATAAAATAAAATAAAATAAAATAAAATAAAATAAAATAAAATAAAATAAAATAAAATAAAATAAAATAAAATAAAATAAAATAAAATAAAATAAAATAAAATAAAATAAAATAAAATAAAATAAAATAAAATAAAATAAAATAAAATAAAATAAAATAAAATAAAATAAAATAAAATAAAATAAAATAAAATAAAATAAAATAAAATAAAATAAAATAAAATAAAATAAAATAAAATAAAATAAAATAAAATAAAATAAAATAAAATAAAATAAAATAAAATAAAATAAAATAAAATAAAATAAAATAAAATAAAATAAAATAAAATAAAATAAAATAAAATAAAATAAAATAAAATAAAATAAAATAAAATAAAATAAAATAAAATAAAATAAAATAAAATAAAATAAAATAAAATAAAATAAAATAAAATAAAATAAAATAAAATAAAATAAAATAAAATAAAATAAAAATAAAATAAAATAAAATAAAATAAAATAAAATAAAATAAAATAAAATAAAATAAAATAAAATAAAATAAAATAAAATAAAATAAAATAAAATAAAATAAAATAAAATAAAATAAAATAAAATAAAATAAAATAAAATAAAATAAAATAAAATAAAATAAAATAAAATAAAATAAAATAAAATAAAATAAAATAAAATAAAATAAAATAAAATAAAATAAAATAAAATAAAATAAAATAAAATAAAATAAAATAAAATAAAATAAAATAAAATAAAATAAAATAAAATAAAATAAAATAAAATAAAATAAAATAAAATAAAATAAAATAAAATAAAATAAAATAAAATAAAATAAAATAAAATAAAATAAAATAAAATAAAATAAAATAAAATAAAATAAAATAAAATAAAATAAAATAAAATAAAATAAAATAAAATAAAATAAAATAAAATAAAATAAAATAAAATAAAATAAAATAAAATAAAATAAAATAAAATAAAATAAAATAAAATAAAATAAAATTAAATAAAATTAAATAAAATAAAATAAAATAAAATAAAATAAAATAAAATAAAATAAAATAAAATTAAATAAAATAAAATAAAATAAAATAAACTTAAATTTCACCCGCAAAAATTCTAAACCACCGTTGGCAAAATCCTGGATATGCTACTGTTTCAATCTATAACTATTTTAACTGAAATGGTTAAACCAAATTGCTAAAAATTTCACCTACACGCTCCCGTTTCGTAGGTTTGGTTTATGTCATGCTAAATTTACCCTTCGCATGGATGTCAATACTTTAACAATCCATGCCAAATTTGGCATACAACTGAACAGAGCTGAAAATGCATCAGAAAAATATTAATGAATTGTTTGTTTTCAAAACCAGGAATATAATTGGCATTGACACGTGTTATGCCAACGTAAAAATAAAAATAGATGCATATTAACATCATACTGTGGGTGATGCCGTAAATGTTAACGATGAAGAAAAGAAGTTTCTTAGTACGCTAGAATAAAAATGCGATTACAGATTAAATAATTAAAACATAAATCGGATAATGTTGGCGACTTCTACTTTTAATGAATGCTAAAGAAAATTCATATTAGCTATACCTTCGAAATATGCTTACTGGGAATCAGGATCTTATAAGAGGAAAATAGAAATAAACTAAAATAAAATAAAATCATAATGTAAGCTTGAAGCAAGGCTTAGTAATGAAAAAATAATAATAATTTATGTGTACACTTGCATTTCCTCAACTTCTCCCCATATCGCAAATGCCTAAATAGGCTAAAAATATAAATGCAATATTATTTAAATATCTACGTTACAACCGCATACCCTCTACACTGAGAAAGTGCTTCCGACAGTGGCAAAAGCAAACTCGGTTCAAATATGTACATACTTAGGATGTTACGAATATGAGTTCTCAAGAACCGAATATTTCAATTTTATTTTTCGAAGCCAAAGTGAAACTGAATCAGTGTAGAGAGGCAAAACTAGTCTTAAAGGAGGACTTACCCAAAAATATGTCTCGCAGAGTTTTTAACTGTCCTAAAATGATCCCGAAAATGGTACGGAAATGATCCCAAAATATTCTCGAAACGATCCCGAAAATGGTCCTGAAGTAATCACAAAATGGTCCCGAATATGATCTCCAAGTGAAACCGAAACAGTTCTAAAATGAACCCGAAATACTCCCGAAATGATCCCAACCTACGGTTAGACTTGAGTGTTAGAAAACAAAGCTGGAAAGACAAGAAAAAGGGAGCCTAAACACCATTTTCATTTTTAGTGTCTTCGAGATACTTCTAGCCCCTTTTGGCAAGGAGAGGCAATGGACCATTCCGATTCTTTTAAAATCGAAACCGAAGCTTCGCAACAACTCTAGCACATAAAAATGTATATTTGCATAAATAAAACCATATGAGTACAAAATGAATAGCTAATTTTAGCGTGCCGCATGCAAGCGAAAGTGATGAGGTATGCCAGATGCGCATTACATGGTCGACGATGTCAACGTTTCTACTACAACAAACAAACATATTTTTGATAGTGAAAAGAGTTG
>CAXKVI010000001.1:173623318-173667003 GCA_964058755.1 Campiglossa producta | reverse complement strand
TGGGATCGCCAACGTCTCCAGTCATCGCAGATATCGTTATGGAGAAATTGCTTCAAAATACCGTTGAAAAATTCGATAAAAAACCTAGATTACTTACGAAATACGTTGATGACATATTTGCAATAATAAATGAAAACGAAATTCAGAATACACTTGACGCATTAAATTCTTTCAATAAACATATAAAGTTTACTACTGAACTCGAAAAGGACGGAAAACTACCTTACCTCGACTCCATGATAATAAGACATGGTAATCAAATAAAGCTCAAGTGGTATAAGAAACCTATAGCATCAGGACGACTCATTAGTTATAATTCGAAACATCCAAAAACAATGATAATTAATACAGCAAGGGGCTGTATTCGACGAATGTTACAAATATCTGACGACGCTTACCACAGAGAGATTAAGAATGAAATCAAAATAATATTAAAAAGTAATGATTTTCCGAATAATGTTATAAATTCCTTAATAAGAAAATCGGTATCGGAAAACCCGCAGCAAATAGTAGATAAACCAAAGATATTCAAATCGGTTGTATATGTACCACAGTTATCAGAGCGTCTTGCAAAATCTGATTGCTACAATAATAGCGAGTTCAAAATAGCCCACAAACCAATTAATACTTTGAAAAATATTTTTAATAGAACGAAGACAAAAATACCGGAAATAGAAAAAAGTAATGTAGTATATAAAATACCTTGCAAAGGCAATGATGACGAAGCCTGTAACAAGATTTATGTAGGAACCACAAAGTCAAAGTTAAAAACCAGATTAGCACAGCATAAATCCGACTTTAAACATTGCCATCATACAGACAACCATAAAACAGCCCTAATGGCACACTGTGCAAACAATGAGCACGCTCCAAACTTTAACGAAGCTTCAATACTCCAACAAGAGAAACAATACAAAAAGAGATTTTCGTTAGAAATGCTGCACATCATCAACACACCGGCAAACATAAGAATAAATTATAAATCTGATTATGAGAGCGTAGCAAAGACATATAAACACTTGTTAACACAAAATAGACAGTATCTTACTCCACGTTAAACTGTGCAAACGTGTAAACAAATGTATGTAAAAAAAATATTGTTGTTTAGTTAATTAATTATTATTTATTAAATAAATGTTTTTATGTTGTTGTTAGTTGCCCTGATGAAGATTACCGACGGTAATTGAAATATATTGGCGAAAGAAAAACTTTGTGTTTTTATTAGTTTTTTGCAAAAACATCGACCTCGAGCCAGCCAAATTCACAATTTAGAAAATAAAGGTCGCTAAAATAACATTTTATTTTATTTTATTTTATTTTATTTTATTTTATTTTATTTTATTTTATTTTATCTTATTTTATTGTATTTAATGTATATTCGCCTAGAGGATACTCCTCTTCGGAGGCATTCTTTGCCACAGATTTCTATTGCATGGACTTCGGCCTGAGAGATGGTGGGGTATTTAAACATTGTTGCCGATTTTTTGTAATTCGATCCATAGATACCAGCTCCCTTTTCTCCATTTTCATCCGTATACCAAATCTCCCAATCGGACTCAGCACATGGGTTTCCTGTTTCCCAGAGCACTCGATCATGAGCGTAGGAGTTATAGCACCGCTTACAGGAAATGTAGAACTATTTATGAGATTCTTCAATATATCTTCATACATAAGTATGTCCTGTAATATTTCGAAAATTTATATGAATTAATTAAAATATTATACTTTTCACAGGTCGATTCATGTTTTAAAATTCCAAGGCTAATGCGTAAGTATGAAATAATTTATTTTCGGCACACAAAAACTCTTCGAAATTTACATTACAACAATATACATTTAACATAGGTGAGTGAGCAAATGCACATACAAATTTAGGTAAATGTAAAAAATGTTTATTATGCACTCTTGATTATTTATTGCAGCAGTTCTGTTGACCAAAAATACACCACGAATATTTATTAATTTGCAGCGCATGTAAATTGGCTAAAAACAAATAATCAAGCGTATGGCTATGGTGTTGGTATGGCGCCTTTTTCGTGACTATTTTTTGTGTGGCCAAATATTAGACACATTCTTTTGCATGAAAATATTCAAAAGTTTTGTGGAAAGTATTCCAACGCACGACGGAGAATTTCGGTAGCCTCGTGTGTTGTTAAATTTTCGTGGTTACTGTTAGCTTCGATTTCACGATTCGATTGCCAGAATAATGACTTGAAAATGAAAATCTCCATTTTTGAATTTTTATAAGAACAACAGGATCCTTTACAAGGTAATTCGAAAAACGTGTTCACGAGAAAAGGATTTTGGAATTTCATAAGTATTTTAGAAGAATGCGTAACAGTATGTTTTTTTAGCTTAAATAATTGTGTATATCTTGAAACTTTGCAAGTATAGTGCACTTTTTATAGGTCATACACGGCGTATGAGTAACATTTTGTTATTCTTGTACGAAAAATTCAGGTAAATTGTATTTCATCTTTTGGATAATATCTCCGAAACGAATTGCGATATCGAAATAAAACTTACCTTACCTTAAGGACCTCACGAACACCTTTCATTTGATACCCATATTATAAAATCAATTTCTGGGGTATATCCGGTAAACATTTAGGGTTATCCTTAGATATTTTTATTTACATTTTCGGGACATTTATTACCTTACAACTTTTTAAAACACATAGTGGTCAAATTTAGGGGGCAAGCGTTTGAATCAAACAACTTTGCCTTTTTTTGGGACAGTCCAATACAAATGGATTGTAATTGTAATTAATTCGAATATCGCGGAAGTTATAAATAAATTTTAAAATTTAAATTTTTTTCTACAGTGATATTTTTATATACATACAATACGAAAATATATTTATTCTATAATTTTAACTAAATATATATTTCGGTAATAGGTATTAAAGAAGTTGAAACTGATTTTTGTAAATTTTTTTTTTTCTTAGGTAAATTGAAATAGTTTTGGGAGGATAATTTTTTCTGAATTTCATGTTTTGATTGAGATATTTAAATGGAACCGCTGGCATGGAAGAATGGGCATGAAACATTAATACCTAATCATATCTTGTCATTCAGATCTTCTTTTCTGTAACAAAAGCATTAACATCCTCTTTACTAGTTAAATTCGGCTTGGCAACATCAAAAGTAGGATACAACTCATGTAGATTTGATCAAGAAATGTTTTATGTACAAATGTATTTTTTAGGAAATCGATTCTTGTAATGTATCTGTATGTAAAGACGGCATTAGGCTAAGTCACAAAAATAAACCTCACTCATGTGTGCCATTTTTTGTTTATCACAACTTTGGCTTTTTGTTAAAGTATTTCATGTCGGCTCTATATGTCTACAAAACAAATGCTTTACTCCTTGCCAGACATATCCCAATTGTCAACAAAACAAACACTCATATTGTTATCGACGTAGAGAATGAGCCTGGGGAAATCTGATAATTTTTCCCAACATTCAAGCGCCACCCTAATAAGCACATATACAAATATCTACTTTTCAAAGAAATTGTTCTCTTATTGATGATGAGTCGTGACCGAATAATAATGTTCTATTTATTGCCCTTGGTGTTAATGGTAATACGGTTATTCTTGCTTTTATTGCAGCAGCTATTGTTAGTTAAGCTCCTTGATTACTTGTTTTTATATCTATTGACCACACTTTTCATTGTCTGCTTGCGTTGTTTGCAACTTCAAAGCTTTAATGCTTCACTACCTCAACCGGAATTGAATTACTTCCGCACCGTGTTGAGAATATAACGAGTAAATAAATACACTTTTGCTTACTTATACAAGATTCTTTAGTTTATGTATATGTATCTATGTATGCGATGTTCCATGTCAACAGAAGACAATCATATAAAAAATAATAAACAACAACAAAAAATCTCCATTTTTGAATTTTTATAAGGACAGCAGGATCCTTTACAACGATTTTCAAAAAAGTCTTCACGAGAAGTGGACTTTGGAATTTCAGAAGTACTTTAGTAGATTGCGTAACAATATGTTTTCTAGCAAAAATAAATGTGTATATCTTGAAACTTTGCAATTATAGTGCAATTTTTATAGGTCATACATGGCGTATGAGTAACATTTAGTTATTCTAGTACGTAAAATTCATGTAAATTGTATTTTATGTTTTGGTTGATATCTCCGAAACCAATTTTTATTTTTTTTTTTAAAGTGCAGTTGCAACCAAATACATTATGTCATAGCCTAGTTAGTCGAACGTTACAGAAGTTTTTCTCAATGAATAATTCAAAAAACATAAAACAAATAATGTGAGTTTGGCATCGCCCATGCCTCACCTCGTAGTTGAAATACTTTCATTTTAGAGAATGTCCTTGTTGACATGGAACGTACCGTATAAACGTTAGTAAACCAATTTTAAATCAGAACAATGAACGGTTGTATTTTGACACATCTAATTTTTTTTTTAATGCTAACACTGATAAAGCGAACAGTTCTAAGAAAATGTGGCTTTACTAAATTCTTGAGAGATACCAGATATAAACTTTTATATATCTACTTAGTACATACTCAATTGGCTAAATTGGCTGTTGATGGATAACCAAAAAGCGTCGGCAAATCGAAATAAAAACTTGAAAGATACAAAACCTATCCAACGAATCATTGAAAAGAATGACAAGATAATTGGGTTAATTTGTTGTTGGAAATTAGGATGCATGAAATTACTGTGTGCTATACTGAAAGGTAAACAGTCTAATTTTGATTGATGTAACTTAAATCGTTGTTTATGAGATGAATATTCGTAAAGTAACAATAAATTCTGTCATTATTTTGAAGTATGGATAGGTTGCCCTCTTTTATGAATTTAGTGAGTGGGATGATTAATTGGTGAAATGAGCAGTTAATTATTTGCAATTGCTTATTTCATTAAATTTGTTCACACCTTAACAGTTGCAGATACTGAGGTAAATGAATGAAAGGGAGTACTAATCAATTAAACTTTGTCCAAAAATTTTGTTATGTTCAATTGTGGCTCCTTAGGACAACATTTTATAAAATTTTGAGAAACTAGAATGTACGCACTTAAACCAAAACTTTAAATTCAACAAAACTTAAAGTTAAAATTGAACTTAAACTCATACTTAAATTTAAACTTAAACTTAAACTTAAACTTAAACTTAAACTTAAACTTAAACTTAAACTTAAACTTAAACTTAAACTTAAACTTAAACTTAAACTTAAACTTAAACTTAAACTTAAACTTAAACTTAAACTTAAACTTAAACTTAAACTTAAACTTAAACTTAAACTTAAATTATGTCCCTTTTTATTTTCATTTCCATTTCCATTTTTAACTTTTTTTAAATTTTTCTTTCCTTTTCCCCTTCCCTTTTCCCTTTCCCTTTCGCTTTCCCTATCCCTTTTCTGTTCTGTTTCTTTTTCCCTGTCCCTTTCCCTTTCCCTTTTCTTTCCCTTTCCCCTTCCGTTCACCTTTCCCTTTCCCTTTCACTTTCCCTTTCTTTTTCGAAGTTGCCTTTCTCTTTCTCTTTCGATTTTCTTTTCTCTTTCGATTTTCCTTTTTGTTTCGATTTTCCTTTCTTTTAAAATTTCTCAGTGCGTTCCCTTTCCGTTTACCTTTCCCTTTATCTATATCTTTATCTTTACCTTTCCCTATAAATTTTCGTTTCCTTTTTTATCCCCATAATGTTCTCTTTTCCCCTTTTCTAGTCTACTTAATGTTCTCTATAGCTTCTGCGGAAACCCCTGCATTCTCGCTCAAATCCCATTCGTTTACTTCTTTGTCCCTTTTAGCTGCTCAAGTGTATCTACTACCACCACTTAAAATGCAATAAATTTTATTGCCACTAATTATAGAACTCCTTCTTTCCTCAGGTTTTCAAAATTCCAAATTGTTAGATACCTATCATAGTTTCTTTTATTTCCTCGCATTTGCTCATCAACGCTTTCGAAGAATAATATCTGCCAACAAATCTTTTGACTTGCCACAAAGTTAGCACGTAAAGCCAGTGTCGCGACAATCAAGCGATGAAATCGTGAAGGAATAAAACCATAGAGAAAGGAAATAAAAACAAAAAGCAATAAGGTTTTGCAAGAAGTATGCTAAGCATAAGGAATGCGAACAAGTGAGAATGTGTAAGAAGAAGAGATGTAATGCAATAGAATAAATCGAATGAAATTCAGACATAAAGACTCGCAAATCTTAAGCAAAGATATGCGAAGAGATATCAATGTCAAGGAAAGATTTAGGGGAAGTTGTAATATATGTATCACAAAGACGAGGGTGGGTGGGCAGGTATGTAAGTACCAGATTCGCCAAGCAATTGGAAAGTGTCGTGAATCAAAAAATAAAGGTAAGCAGGTTGAAATAATATGTGAGAACAACTTACCTAAATTAGGGATATAGTCGCTAAGTGCCGCTATTAAATTTCCAGTTAACAGTGGGATTTCGTGGCTTTTTTGAATTATTTGTGGAAAAAATTTAAATTTTGAGAAAAAAATTAGAAACAGTATAGGTAACTAATACTTGATAATCGCGATGGGTTATTAATCTTGCCAGTCGTACTTATAGATTACCCCTCGTGTATTCTATACAAAGAAGGAGTCTGCGAAATGTATCTAACCATCAAGGAATTTGCTGTCAGCATTAATTTCTTGTCAACTTGTGGAGTTTTCCAAAGGAGTTACGACAGCGCCATAAAGGGCGAGAAAATTTTCGAAGATTTAGCAAACTTTTGAGTCACTGCATTTACAGCTTGTGCAGAAAATACCAAAAAATCAATCCTTTATTGCTAGAATTTAGACATAAATCGGTAGACTTTGTAACAAAGATGCCCAGCAGTCTGATAGAATTCGTTTGATTTAAGGAAAAAAAATCGATTAACTTCGCTTAAATAGTAATGCAGTATTATGTAATTATTGAACTAAGTTAGCATTGAAAGTTACATATGGGATTTTTTAATTAGAAAATTAAAAAAAAAGTCCTGTGTAAAATAAAATAAAATAAAATAAAATAAAATAAAATAAAATAAAATAAAATAAAATAAAATAAAATAAAATAAAATAAAATAAAATAAAATAAAATAAAATAAAATAAAATAAAATAAAATAAAATAAAATAAAATAAAATAAAATAAAATAAAATAAAATAAAATAAAATAAAATAAAATAAAATAAAATAAAATAAAATAAAATAAAAAAAAATAAAATAAAATAAAATAAAATAAAATAAAATAAAATAAAATAAAATAAAATAAAATAAAATAAAATAAAATAAAATAAAATAAAAAAAAAATAAAATAAAATAAAATAAAATAAAATAAAATAAAATAAAATAAAATAAAATAAAATAAAATAAAATAAAATAAAATAAAATAAAATAAAATAAAATAAAATAAAATAAAATAAAATAAAATAAAATAAAATAAAATAAAATAAAATAAAATAAAATAAAATAAAATAAAATAAAATAAAATAAAATAAAATAAAATAAAATAAAATAAAATAAAATAAAATAAAATAAAATAAAATAAAATAAAATAAAATAAAATAAAATAAAATAAAATAAAATAAAATAAAATAAAATAAAATAAAATAAAATAAAATAAAATAAAATAAAATAAAATAAAATAAAATAAAATAAAATAAAATAAAATAAAATAAAATAAAATAAAATAAAATAAAATAAAATAAAATAAAATAAAATAAAATAAAATAAAATAAAATAAAATAAAATAAAATAAAATAAAATAAAATAAAATAAAATAAAATAAAATAAAATAAAATAAAATAAAATAAAATAAAATAAAATAAAATAAAATAAAATAAAATAAAATAAAATAAAATAAAATAAAATAAAATAAAATAAAATAAAATAAAATAAAATAAAATAAAATAAAATAAAATAAAATAAAATAAAATAAAATAAAATAGAATAAAATAAAATAAAATAAAATAAAATAAAATAAAATAAAATAAAATAAAATAAAATAAAATAAAATAAAATAAAATAAAATAAAATAAAATAAAATAAAATAAAATAAAATAAAATAAAATAAAATAAAATAAAATAAAATAAAATAAAATAAAATAAAATAAAACAAAAAAATAAATAAAATAAAATAAAATAAAATAAAATAAAATAAAATTAAATAAATAAAATAAAATAAAATAAAATAAAAACAAATAAAATAAAATAAAATAAAATAATAATAAAAAAAAATAAAATAAAATAAAACAAAAAAATAAATAAAATAAAATAAAATAAAATAAAATTAAATTAAATAAATAAAATAAAATAAAATAAAAAAAAAAAAAAAAATAAAATAAAATAAAATAAAATAATAATAAAAAAAAATAAAAAAAATATTAAATTAAGTTATCTAAAATAAGACAAACGCAAAGAATAGAAAATAAAATAAGATACAATAAATCTCTAAAAAGTTTCTTGTTCTCCCCCCTGAGTAATATGTATTCTGTTTATTATGAGAACAGTTCACCTTAATAGAAGGGGAGATACCTATGTATTTGTTGTCATGCTCACCAAGCACATGCAATGTGCTCTTTAACGCTGAATGCAAGCGCAAGATGCTGAGATGCTAAACACTAAGATCATGCTATTCAAAACTTTAGCTGACAACGATCCTCGCAGAGTGTGCACACTGACAACCGCAATATGCTGAGACAAATAACTTAGGAAGCTCTCTTGACAAACATATTCAGTCAGTACAATTTTGGCAAAGATACGCATTGGACGGATATGTGTATAGTTTTCCGGCGGATATAAATTTGTATAAAAAAAATTAAGTGGATAAAAGTGAAAGTGAAATGCAAAAAAATTAAAAAAAAATGTGCAAACTTGAAAGCTTATCTACTTTGCGAGAGAAAGTATTTAAAGTAAATACAAACCAATGTATAACACAATTGTAAAGTGTTAAATTAAAAAAAAAACCAATTTTGAGAAAAATAAAAAAATCAGTGAGTGCTGATTGAGTGAGGTAAAAATAAAAGAAAAAGCAAAAATTTGCGTAAAATTTGAAAACCAAAGAGATCACGTCATATACTAAAAATAAATAAAATAAAAAGTATAAAAGTATTACATATATAGAAGTGGTTCATTAAAAAAAATGTGAAAGGAAATATGAATTTGTTAGCTACGTCAAAAGCTAAATATTTTGATAAGCGGTTACTGATGAAAAGTATATGTAGATATTTGTATTTCAATTGAGATTTGTCACTTGATCTAATAACGGTAAAGATATGTCCATGTAGGTATGTCTTTCTACGGTACAACCAAGCTATGCCACATACCATAACCAATTTTGGAGTCCATATATTTAATTATTTTGCTTACCATGAATTTATAGATAACTTTCTTGCGCCTCTCAGCTCTAACTAATAGCATCAAAAAACAAGTAAGGAAACCTGTCTGTGACTATGCCGAAGGCTATTTATCTACCTGTCATGAATAAACATCACGATTTTCATTGTTCGATACCCAGTACAGCCTGTGTGAATTTAACTTTAGCTCATACCGAAATTATCGGAACTGTCGGTTATATGGGGGCGATGTTTTATATTGGTCCAATCTCATTGATTTTTAACGTCGACATTCCACATTCTATAAGAGCAATAGTCACGAAAGTTCAGGTTCCCAACTATCTAATTACAGGAGTTATCTACCAAAATCCGTTTATCGGAACAATCGATTGTATGAGGGCTATGTGAGATATTTATCACATCTTAATGATTCTCAACATCGATATTGCACATATAAAAATAGTGATACTTACAAAATTTCACATTCCTGGTTGATAACAGCAGTTATAGCCCAAAATCCTTTTATCGGAACAATCGATTGTATGGTAGCTATATGTAATATCGGTCCGATCTTGCTGGTTCCGACAAATGATTTCTATATTAGAAAACCAAACCAAATTCAGCCAAAGATCTCAAAAACTGAGGGACTAGTTTGCGTTCAAACAGACAGACAGACAGACGAACAAACGGACATGGCTAAATCTCGTCATCCTAATAATTTCGGTATACATATTGATGGGTCCATCTCTTCTTCTTCTCATACTTAGAAACATCGGACCAAAGTTATAATACCATTTCATCTTTATGAAAGTTATAATTATCAGAAAACATTTCCAAAGTTTAATTTTACCAAAGCTTCAATTTTCCAAAAAACTCCGAACAACTTCATTTTTTTTTTGTTCCAAAGAAGCTGAAACGATACTCCTCCTTTTGAATTATTTTTTTAAAAGAGCACTCCTATTTTGGTTAACTGGGTTATTGTTTAGCTAACAAAGTTAAGTTTAATTGGTGCCTAAGAAAAGAAAAAAACAACAAAAAACAAGTGCATGTGCGGGAAATCAAATATTTCACTGGAAAATCCTCAATATAAAAGTGAAACTGCGCCGACCCATATGGAATATACATCTAACTGACGTAAAAGCTCATGTCATGTGCCTTCATGTTTATTTGAAAATAATCAAATGTGACAATCGCTCACTCAACGCCAAAAACAACTTAGCAGCATTGCAATCGAAAGCAACTCAAGGCACTATAAAATAAAGTATAAACAAATCAGGCCATTAAATAAACAGGAGCAAAATAAGAAAACGTATAAAAGCGTAAATAAATAATACAAAAATAAGAAATAAAATAACAACAATAACAACGTGCATATAAAGATGTGTGTGTGTGGTACAGAAGCCTTGCCAATAGCAACTATTTACTTTGAAAAAAGCGGCACCGATCGCGCAATGCGTAATGATCAAAGCGAATAGGAGGGTGACATAAAAATAGATGCGCTTGATTTTTTTTTCTGGTTTATATACAAACTTATCTACATATGTGTGATTTATATGTAAATTATTTTGCTTTTAGTGAGGGAGCAAATTGTTTCTTTTAATTGATTTTTATTTTGAGTTCAGTGGCACTAATTAGTTTCTTCTCAAAAGAGATGTTGAGCTGTAATGTGATTTATTTTTTTTAAATTGAGTGGTGGCATTGATGGGTAAAACTTTTTTTGGCCTACCTTTATTGCCACTGTATAGAGCGGAAACTGCGGTAAAGGGATCCGAAACTTTAAGTTAGACATTTCGCGATAAATCCGGGAAAAATATATTGTAGCTCTCTAGTCATTCTTGAGTCGATTTATAGTGTAATTTTCTAAAATTTTTCTCTGATTTTCTAAAAATATCTCTAACGTTAGATTCTGTGTTTCCTGGCTGAAAGGAATTTAGTACAAACAAACCCTACGGGTTAGGGGTTTAGAATATGCCCGAGGTAGGCATACCGGCGGTAATAGGCGACTAATATGCACACAAGTGATGACGTGCTAACTCAATGGTTGATCTTCTTCCTCACGGATGGAGGGATGACATGAACTAGAAGGATCCAAATCGCTCCCGATACAATCGGACAGTACCGCAAGGGAGTACAGGAGCGTACCGGGTTCATATCCCTCAAAGGACTGTCAATTTCGACCACACTCCTCAAAACCTTCGAGGAGTATTTTCGTCGTTAAAAAAAAAAAACAACAACAGCAACAACAACAAACATTAAAAAAATTAAACTAAAGTTTTCATTTCTCAACTGTTTTCAATGAGCATAGTAATGAATGAATTTGGCTCCGACTTTTTAAAAATTACTTCACTAGAAGAAGAGGCGTATTCTAAGTGATATGTTAATGCATTGCAAAAAAAGACGCAAGTAGTTCCATTGTAAAATTTCGGTAGTCTTGTTAACTAGCTGTCTACCAGAGAGATTGTGCTATGTCAAACTTGGAGTTCCCCAAAACAAATTTTCTCTTGGTTTTTTTTTTTAAATACCTAATACGTTTATTACTTGAATGTAAAAGAAAGCAGACGTTGCGCTGCCTACAAATTTACTTGAAGGCATATTTAATATTTAGCTGTCTCCCTCCATATTTTAGCTCCTTATTTTTCCGTCCCAAACCCTCCGCTTATTCCTCTTCGTCCGGTTTTCCCTTAATATAAACTTGGCTTGCCAATAACTCATGGGTTTTCCATCTCAGTCGAGGACTTCCCCTATCTCTGCTGCCGAATTCGGGTGTCGATAGAAAAACTTTCTGTGCTGCGGCTTCCTTGTCCATTCGCATAACATGACCCAGCCAGCGGAGCCTTTAGGCTTTAATTTGCTGAACTATAGTCAGGCCTGCGTAAAGGTCGTACAGCTCATCATTAAATACTCTTTGATACTCTCCGTTGGTATCACGGAAAGGACCATAAATCTTCCGGACAACACTTCTCTCAAATACTCCCAGGGCAATCTCATCTTCTCTTGACACTGTCCATGATTCCGAGCAGTATATCAGGACTGGTATGATGAGAGACTTATAGAGCGTGATCTATGTTTCTCGAGAGGGGACTTTACTTCTCAATTGCCTACTTAGTCCAAAGTAACACTTGTTGGCAAGAGTGAGTCTCCGTTGGATTTCTAGATAGACATTATTTTCGGTGTTAATGCTGGTTCCCGAATAAACGTTTCAAGTTTGTAACTATCAACCGTGACTCGGCTGCCAGGGTGCAGTTGCGCCGACTGTTTCTTTGATGACAGCAGATACTTCGTCTCGTCCTCGTTCACCGCAAGACCCACTTTTTTCGCGCCTTCATCCACACCAGAGAAGGCCGAGCTTGCAGCACGGTTATTAAGGCCAATGATATTGTATATCATCGACACACGCCAACAATTACACGCTCTTGTAAAAAACTCTGCTGCTCGAATTATCTTCTCTAGCAACACGTTAAAGAAAACGCACAAAAGGGAGTCGCCCTGTCTGAAATCTCGTTTGGTTTCGAATGGCCCACAGAGGTCCTTTCCAATTCTGACAGAGCTGTTTTTATTGTTCAGAGTCGTTTGGCATAGCCGTATCAGCTTTGCATGGAAGCCAAATTCAGACATAGATATGTAGCATCATACAAGCAACTCCTTTTCGCACTGTCAAAAGCGGCTTTGAAATCGACAAAAAAATGGTGCATGTCAATTCTCTTATCCTGGGTCTTCTCCAGGTTTTGGCGTATCGTGAAAATCTGGACGATGGTAGACTTACCAGGTTTTCTTTTACATATTGTTTTTCACCATCTACACAGAAAAAATTTAGATGGTCATATCAACAAAAATATGGGTTGATTCAAGCAAATTCACGGTCAATTCTTATCAATTATTCAATGCTGTTGATTCAACTGCATTGAAACTGTTAACCTTAACTTGACAGAAAATTTGTTGTTTTATCAGAAATGTTTGTGGTTTAAGGTGTTCTGAGTTTGATTACCAATGAAGTCAATATAATTTTTTTTTTTCAATTTTTTTTTTAATTTTTTTCATATATAACCAAGGCAAATTCAACAAGGTAGAATTGACAACTGAAACATTTTGTTTTTGTAGGAGTTTTTCCTTCAAAAAAATGTAAACAAGCGTATTAACCCTTTGCCACCCAAGCACAGTTTTTGTCTCGCATACAATTGTTTCACTGAAAAACTAGTTAGAATTTCCTCAGGCCAAAAAATTATCAATACTGCGAAATATGCTAACCCAAACAGTAACGGAATAACTTTGGCCACTTTGGAATCTACCTCTTTTCGGACCTTTGCGTTATAAAAATGGCGAGTATTGAATATTTGTCGATTTCCGCTGATGGCGCCACAAGAAGGTTGTCGAGTATCGCAGATTAGAGTTTTTATACTGAAGTCAAAACCAGGGTACCGTCTTATCAAGGAAAATATGTGTCCGCGAAATGAAGTAATCAATTTACAAAAAAAAGTTTTCGGTTTCGAGAAATTAATCGGCTTCACTGTTGTTGTTGTAAGAGGGGCGTGACAGAGCTGTACGGTATTGAGTCTATGCTCTCACAGCTGCCGAACCACCTTGTGGTACTATTCCAATTGCTGTGACCGTGGTAGAAATGGATTTTAGTCGCCCCTTGCGACAGACATTCCATTCCATTCTAAACCCCTAACCCACAGGGATTATGAATCGATTCTAATCGCTTACATTTGCGTTTTCTAAGATCCCGTTGAAAAAAGATTAGACTATTCATCTTAGTTAAAATGTGATAGAGTCTAGCTAATCTGAACTCCAAACTCTATTTAAGCGTGCAAGGAACTGAGGCAAGCGGTATTGTATTTATATGAAACAATTTGATATTTCTTCACACTATTGAAAAAATTTAAAAATCTTAAACAGAACGGGTTAATATTTTTTTTCATTTGACGGGAAAACTCCTACAGATAAGAGAGAACTGTCAAGTTCACTATTACTTTGATTAATATACTTTGTATATAACTAACTTTTGAGGAGTTAAAGCAAAAAAAAAATTTTTTTCAGATTTCTTATATTGACTTCACCGCGAATCGAACTCAGGTATCTTGAACGCTCGACCCAGGTGTTTACGCTGATGCCATCGTATGCTTGTGCTTGTCAGCGTCTAATTACAGCTTTGTTCTAAATGACACTACACTTTCTCACGTTGCCTGTTGCCTACACCGAGAGTCAAGCTTTGACTGCTTAACGTAGGTGTCTACCATTATGCCATCGTGTATTTACAGCTTTGTTCTATGACAGTAGAGACAGCATCTTCGCTGTTGGATTGACTGCAAATTCTGTCTGTTTTACTAAATTTTGTTAATCAAAAATTGAGAAATCTATGAATCTTCAATCAACAGTTTAATGCAGTTACTTTAACAAAAAATTCTGTTCAAATAACCAAAGTTGGGTCAATTTTTTCTGTGCAGAATATAAAAAAAGGGTTTGCAAAAGCAAACCAATATCGAAAAAATTCCTTTAAAACATTCGCGTCATTTTCTCGCTGTCACATAGTGTTTATAATTACTAATTCCATCTACCTTTGAAACATACAAGTTTTTCTCAACTTTTCTGTCACGGATTTCCCGTTGACATAATATCACGCAATGCAGCTTGTTGAAAGCAAAGGTTTTTACTATTTAATTTTAATATTGTACATAGTTTATTTTTATATTATTTTTAGTTTTCACGTTGATGACACAAAAAGCAAACATCTGTGGAATTTTGAAATTTGTTTTTACTTAATTCGATCTAAACATAGCGCAACGCAACGAGTGAACAAAGTGCAATGTAACATGCATTCTTGCACATTCAAATAGATACATACATACATACATATTTACATTATTTCGTACAAAACCGTGTACTTATGTACGACGCACATTTTGGGGGATTTTTATATAGTTAGCTGCCTTGCGGCTGTGTTATAAAAATAAATACGACTAAAGTGACAACAAAACAAAAAAAAACATAAAGCTTGCACATTGTGCATTATTTGTGCAGTTGCTGTTTAAAATTTGTTTTTGTTTTGGTGGTAATTTTAAAAGAGCAACTACTGCACAACAAATAAACGCAACAACAAAATATGTATGGGTATTTACATATGAACATACATATATAAAATCTGAAAATATTTACTTGTGCGCTCATTAAATTAAAATTAGTTACAACGACCGCGCGCAGCAGCATAAAAATAGACCAAACAAATATGCTGGAGGAGTATGTGTGTATGTGTTTGTGTTGTATTTAAATTTTTTTGTTTACAACATATTGCCAAACAAAAAAGTACAACCATTAAAGTGCATTTTAAGAGAAAGTTTTCTGACAAAAATTCAAAGTGAAACGAAAATTTGCTTTGACAGGATCATAAGCGAATGCTTAATAACACTGTACATCAAAATTGAAATTTTTTAAAAATTCCACAGGGTTTCTCGACGATTTCTGCAGCTTTTGGGTGTGTTGAATCCGCATCTGAAGTCAGATTTTTCGGGTCACCCTAGGTTTTCTCTCCAGAAGGTGGTTTGTAAATAGATCGGTGGTTGTAAAAAAAAAAACTTATTTTTATTAGTTTAACATTTTTTTTGGGTCGAGAAACCATAGTTTAATTTTTTTTATATTTGACGGCATACAGATGTTCCATAGTTCAAAAAACCGGGGTACAGTAAGTTATTTATTAAGAAAAAAAATTTCTAAAATAAAAAAAAAACATGTAAGGAAAGCTGTCTTCGGCTGTGCCGAAGGCTAAATACCTTTTATGAATAACCGTCACGATTTTCACTGTTTGATCCCAGTGCAGCCTGTGTGAATTTAACTTAAGCTCATTTCGAAATTATCGGAACTATCGATTATATGGGGGCGATTTGTTATTTTGGTCCAATCTCATTGATTTTTAACGTCGACATTCCACATTCTATAAAAGCAATAGTCACGAAAGTTCAGGTTCCCAACTATCTAATTACAGGAGTTATCTACCAAAATCCGTTTATCGGAACAATCGATTGTATGGGGGATATGTGAAATATTTATCCCATCTCGATGATTTTCAACATCGATATTTCACATATAAAAATAGTGATACCTCCAAAATTTCACGTTCCTACGTGTTTAATTGCAGGAGTTATAGCCCAAAATCCGTTTATCGAAATAATCGATTGTATGGGAGCTATGTGAAATATTTATGCCATCTCAATGATTTTCAACATCGATATTTCACATATAAAAATAGCGATACCTCCAAAATTTCACGTTCCTACCTCATTAACTACGGGAGTTATAGCACAAAATCCGTTTATCGGAACAATCGATTGTATGGGAGCTATATGTAATATCGGTCCGATCTTGCTGGTTCCGACAAATGATTCCTATATTGGAAAATGGTGGCCGCATGTAAAATTTCAGCCAAATATCTCAAAAACTGAGGGACTAGTTTGCGTTCAAACAGACAGACAGACAGACAGACAGACAGACGGATAGACGGACATGGCTAAATCAACTCATCTCGTCATCCTGATCATTTCGGTATACTTTTTGATGGGTCTATCTCTTCTTCTTCTCATACTTACAAACATCGGACCAAAGTTATAATACCATTTCATGTTCATGAAAGGTATAATTACTCTCTGGAGGGAAAGCAGAGGGTGGTGACCCGAAAATTCTGACTTCAGATTCGAATTCAGTACACCCAAAATCTTTAGAAACTGATGAGAACCCCTGTCGGATTTTTTTGATGTTGTACAGACATGTTCTAGCAGTTTCGGAATGCCGAAGCGCGCGGATTTGAACAAATATTGTACGGGAGGCGTGGAATTCGAGATCGGGATTCCCCTAAATCAAGTCAAAAGCTACGTAAGAAACGTCTGCCGACTTCAGCGTTCTCACACGAATGCGATATTGGGGTCTATCAGCTATTACTGAGGATCTACCGACGGAGGAAAAGCGAGTAAGGGGTTTCGAATATGCCCGAGTTAGGTAAGCCGGTCGTAAGAGGCGCCTAAAATGCACTTGAACCCCGGCTACGGGGTCAACGAAATCGTTCCAATACAATCGGGCTAGTACCACAAGGTGTTATTCACCGGAACGTACTGGATACATATCCGGAAAAGCACTGTCAACATCAGTACAACCCTGTCTGGCCTGTCAAGTAACTTTTTATAAGCCAGAATAGCTGATAGACCTTATTGTTACAGAAATTATAAAAAATTAATGCAGACTTTATTTCATCAAATAAAATTTTTAACTTCCGTTGGGTAAAATCTGTGCCGTATGGCATGGTATGAAATGAAAAAAATCGCAAAGCCTTACTCAACTGTCCTATGGTCTTAATTTTTTTTTAATCCCATTTAGGGCATTCATTTTCTAATAAACTGAATTCAAAAAGTTAAAAAACGACAGGGCATCGTAGCTGATTTGTTATAAGCAATTGCTTTAACCGCTTCGGTGCAGACACAGTAGTTCTGTGTCCGAAAATCCATCTGATGTGGACCCTGGAAAGTCCGAAACGTCGTCATGGTATCCATCGCTGTGTAAATCTTTGTCAATTTTCTCTAAGTATCAAAATTCATGAAAGTATTTTCATTGTTAAATTATTAAAATTATGAAGTAACTTTTTCTTGCAAAAAAACGAATTCGATAGAGATACTTGAGTTTTTAATTATAGCAATTTACTGGGTCCAGCTCTCAAAATTTTTATTATTTTTTTTTAGAGATAAAGCCTCAAAGAAAAATACATAAAAAAAAAAAAAAAGTTTATTCCTTAATTTAATGTCACAAAACAGCCATTGAAATGAGACTATGCCATATGGCATAGAATATCCAAAAGGGTTAATACGAATTTTTGATTTTTAAGCTCTACAGACTTATTAGACTTTCTATTTTCAGCTAGAACTTTTGTAGCTTACTTTTTTTCCTCTCCGTTGAAATAGCATGTTGAGAGCTGAGTGGAAGATTATCCTATTTAAAAAATATTTTTGAAAAACAGCCTATATCGGATTTTTCAGATTTTTTTTTTTTTTTTTTTTTTGACGCCCTTTTTTAAAAGTCTGGTGAAGAACGCCCTATCTCAGAAGATGTTTCAAAAAACGCCATATCTCAATAAAAATTCAATACATTTACAGCTGAGATATGTATGTATGTCAAAATGAGTTTTTCAATCAAGTTTTCAAATTAGGCGTTACTGAAACAAATTCTGAGATAGGGTGTTCTTCAACGGAATTTTAAAATAGCGTGATCTTACACTCAGTAATCGATAGTTCCTTCCTTTAGTTTCGCAAATAATCTTTGAATAGTTGATGGATTCAAAAACTCCTTTCAGTTTGGTGTTTTTTTTTTGGATTGTCACATAATCCAAAAAAGATTTTCTAAAAAAACCAAATAGCTGGCAACCCTGTCAACCATCGCAAGTGGCAACATCCAAGTAGAAAATTTTAGAATGAAGCGTACTATCCACATACAAAATTGTATCCAAATCGGTAACTAAGTTCCCGAGATCGTGGTCGACATACGAAGGAATAAATAAAATGCAATTAGGTGGAAAACCTACTTAAAAAACCATTTCAGTTAGCATGTCAGCGAAAATACACTACATTTGCTTTTGGTATTTCTTGCTCAATATAAAAAAAAAAATTAGATAAGTGGCAACTCTTTAAATTGAACGAAGTAGCAATGCCAAAGTAAAATATCTCAGAATCGAACATACTAGCCATGTACCAAGTTTCATTCAAATCCGTTAATAGCTCCCCGAGATGGAGGTCGATATACGAAGGAATGAATAAAATGAGGCTAGGTGGCAACCCTGCTTGAAATATTTTAGTTGGTATGCCACCGAAAATACATATCATTTGCTATCGGTATATCTTGCTCAATATGAAATACAAATTAGATGGGTGGCAAGCCTATACACTAAACAAGGTGGCAATACCCACCCTACTTGCAATTATCTTTGGTATATCTTGCACAATATTTAAAAAAAATTAGATAGGTGGCAACGTTATCAGTTTGGGACCTTGTTATTGTTAACCCTTTATTGGGGTTATGACAAACTGTCAATCTTGAATAATAATTTTCATAAGGTTTGTTTATTGAGCTGCTCTAGCTTACGCCAGATTGAGATATTTCACAAAATTGTGTTTAACGAACACTTTTGTTTCATGAGTACGCTCAAAGCAAAACTAGAGTAATCCAGATCACAAATTTCTGCTCCAGCTTTTTTTATGGAGTAAGTTAGAGCAGAGAAGCAATTGTCAAGCAGGAAAAAATAAATTTTTGAAAACCTCAAAAAAATTAGTTTGCAAGAAAATCAATATTTTTGTAAACGTGTATTTGCATTAATTTTGAAGATTTAAACAAAAAAACCAAATAAAAAAAAAATTATCGAGATTCAAGTGTTTCATGGCATTTCTGCTCTGAGTTGCTCTAAGTTGCTCTATTTCTATTTTGACAGCTGCCCTGCTCTGCTCTGCTCTAACCTGCTCTCAACTTTATTTTGGTGAGTAAACAAACCTATAATCTGGAATACAAAATCTTTCAAAACAGTAGTCACAAATATTTTTTCAAGAAGACAGAATCGAGGGGACTAGTTTTTGAAACCAATCGATTTTTTTTTTTTTAATTTTGTTATGTATGGGATAAATTTGATTTTTTATTAGAACCACCATCAGCTGCTTCTAAAATTTCAATAATTAAAGAAGACCAAGTCTATATAAGCTCGGCGATAGTTGATAAATTAGAAATATTTTATGAAGGAAATGGTGTAATAAAATTTCAAAATGATTAAAAGTCGCAACACATTCTTCAGTATAATTTTATGAGCTAAAAATTTAAAAAAGTAGTGGGAATTAAATATACGGCATGCAAGCTATGCGCAGCTAAGAAACATAGCACATGCAACAGCATTTAAAAATAATTCAGTAAGAGCTTAGCAAAGATTTTGGAGTTTGTTGACTTTTCATAACACATTGAGGCAGCTGGGAACAGAAAAAACATTTCAAATTAAATCTTGCTTATTACTTTCTTCTAAAATTTTGTTCAAATATAAATAAGGTTGAGTACAATAGGCTGACCGAAATTAACTGAAAATAGTCTTGAAAATGTCCTGGAACTACTGCGAAATGACCAAAAAAAATTATTTCGAAATTTTCTCAAATAATACTGACATAGTTACTACCAAATCATTTTCAACTCGAAAAATTTTAGTATTTGATTAATCAAAAAAAAAAAATTTGAACTTACATATCTTGAAATTTTCCAGAAAGCATTTCAATATAGTCCAGAAGATGTTCATACAACGCTGATGTCAAGTCCAAAATACAGATGCACGCAGCTATGCTTTCCCCCGGCTAATGACCTTCTGCTCTCGCTGTCGTCAAAAAGTCTGTGTTTGTAAGCAACTGTTGATATATTTAAAACACTCGGTGCACTTCTCTTCTTTTATTGCTTGGCTGCTATTGTTGCAGCTCCTAAGTGCTACTGTAGCATGCCATTTACAGTTTTAAAAGTTTTCTTTTTTCCTTTTCAAATGCTAAGCAATAAATAAGCACTAATAAATATGTATGAGTAGATAGAAATCGTGCAACAAAAGTGCCCTTTTCCGCCAAACTCCTTTTGTGTTGTCAACGCACTTTTGCTTCTTGCCATTGCATTTCCAGCTTCCACTTTAATTTGGGCACAGTGGCGCTTTATTTACTTTTCTGCGCTGATCTAGAGCTGACTTTTAGCTTTACTATCGCTACTGGGCATCTGTTATCGTCGGCAAACTTTTTCGTAGCTAATTTAAATTTGAATGTTGAAATGCATAAATAAACAAAAGTGCAAAGAGAGAAAGAGATTTTGTTGGGGATAAAAGCGAAGAGCAAATATAATACAAAAGCAATACAAAAAATCAACGAAATAAAATAAAAGACAAATATCGCAAATGTGTGCCACTCACTAAAAAAAAAAAAAAAATAAAAACAACAAAACATGTTTTTAAATATTTGCAGCATATACGATTAAAAATATTTTTTCGCTTAGCTGATCCTCGATAGCATGGCGCCAAAAAAAAATTTTTTTTAGAAAAATTTTTCTATATTTTAATAACCAGATGCACTCTTTTAAACAAATGTGAGCTAATATAGGTTGGTTAGAATTTGTACTGGGATCCAAACAAAAATTCAATTAAATAAAATGTAAAAAGTGAAATGAAATCTATCTTTCAATAACATGAACTTTTTTGTGAGAGTGGTTTTGATAAGGTACATACATATATCTTCATACATACCCAGGTAATTGCGCTGAACATTTTTAGAGATATTGAGCCTTAAAAGGGTAGTATGTATAGAAGGTGTCAGGCCTTTTCCCCATAGCCCCCATATTTTTTGCGAATATGGTCGTTCACCTTCATACCTTTACCCCACATAGAGATATTAAGCCTAAAGAAATACGTTTTTAATAGAGCTGCAACGCTTTTTTTGCGACCAAGCCATTTCTCTGAGAACTGTATTGATATAGTTTACATCCATACCCTACCATGAACCCTTTTAGAGATTTTCACCATGAAAACCTAAGCTTTCATTTTGTAAAAAACATTTCGTCAATATCTCGCAAACGTCCAGGGTCACATGTGTTCCAAATTAGAATAATATCACGAAACCCGCTCGCATCGAACTAAGAACCACACCCTGTTAAAACCCTCAGCAACATCTTTCATGTTGTAAACACATTTTGTAAGCTCTCACCTGGTCCACATTTTGATCGGTATTTCGGAAAAGGGTTCGTACATCGGACAGGGAACTACTCACCCTTAAAATACTCACCACAACCATTCTTTTGATAGCAACATCATACAAACAATTTCTCGACCCACACTTGGTCTACATTTTCTTGGATATCTGGGAAACGGGTTCGGACTTAGAACCCCTCCCTGTTAAGAGCTGCGTGAACTGCTTTTATTTGATATCCATATCGTACAAACATCCTCTGAGTCACACCTGGTCCACATTTAGGTCGTTTCCGTTACCGAATTATCGTACAAACATCCTCTGAGTCACACCTGGTCCACATATAGGTCAATACGTCGGTCACACCTGGTCCACATTTTAGTCGATATCTCGGCAACGGGTTTCCATATGGAACTAAAAACCATCCCCTGCTAAAACTCTAATCAACACCTTTCATTTGATACCCATATCGTACAAACAATACCTAGGGTCACACCTGGTCCACATTTTGGGCGATATTTGCCAAACAGGTTCAGACATGGGACTTAGAACAAATTCCTTTTAAAACCCTCATCAACACCTTTCATTTGGTACCAGTATTGTCCAAACACTTTCTAGGGTCAAACCTGGTCCACATTTTGGTCGATATCTCGGAAACGGGTTCCTACATGGGACTTGAAACAAATTCTCCTTAAAATTCTTATTAAGACCTTTCATTTGATACATATAATTCACAAATTCCTTCTAAGGTCACAGTTGGTCCGCATTGGGTCTCAAGACCCTTATCAACTTGGGATATGAAATAAAGTTTAAAACCTATTCTCTCATCCCCCAAATATACATACAAAATTTTATAAAAATCGACCAAGCCGTTTAAAAGATTCAAACTTAGGAACACCGTGACACGAGACTTTTATATATTAGATAATATATTAAACAAGAAAGGAAGTCTAAGTTCAGGTAAACCGAACATTAAATACCCAGCGGTAGTTTTCATCTGATTATCCAAATTTTTCATTTCGGAAGTGGGCGTGGTTGGAAGGCCATTTTATCCAATTTGATCAGGTATACTCCCAACGATACAAGTAGGTGGTGCCACGCCCACTTTAAAAAATTTATGGAAAAATCATCATTTTAGCCATTTCCGCCACCGAGATATGTCAATTTATGTTATTTTCGAAAATTTCGATATCGAAAAAGAGGGCGTGGTTATCACGCGATTTCGCTCATTTTCAATAGCAACCTACCTTAGCCAGAAAGTAACCTGTATACAAAATTGCATGCAAATACCTCAATTTTTACTCTTTGCTTTTTTTTTCAACCTAAGAACCTTGATATATGAAACAAAATAAAGTAAGATAAAATTGTATACCTGAATCTCAAGGTAATAGACGCGCAGTTCAATCAAGCATAACGCTATGGTTAACACTAGATTTTGGGATAGGTTTACTCTTTCAAACATCCCAGCTGGGTATATAAAGCAAATTCAAATTTGAAAACTTTTATTTCCTCAAGATAAATGTCGCATGCATTAATTGCTTGGCTATCTGCCACATATTTGTGGTCATGCGAATATGTATCACGCACACATGGAAGCCAAAGTACAAAAGAATCAAAACAAAATATGAGTATAAATAAAAAAAAGAATACAAATTAAATTAGTTTTCTAATCACATTTGGTAGAACTTCAGCTGTTTTTAGAATGAAAAATTAAATCAATACTAAAAATGTTCTTAATATTCATATTGTTCCGCAAATATCAGCTAGGCTTGAGATTTATCACATCTTCCTTCATTGAAATTGTCATCCTAAAACACTTTTTAGATTATGTATCCTGGGAATTATCATACCAAAAAGAAAAACATATAAAAAATGTTGCACACGGATTGAGTTGAGTTTAAATAAAAATTTTCTTGCCATTTTTTGCTGAGTTTCAACATTGCACGAAGTCTAGTCACTACTTTAAGCCCATTAAAATCAATAAAAAGTATTTCAATATAGATGCATTAAAATGACAAAATATTGTGTCACTTGCTATAATTAAATATTATTACGAATGCCCTTCAAAAAAATAACTTTTGCATTTCCGCTTATGTAAAAATCATGTCAATTATCGATCGACAATTTACGACTTAATTATATTTACAATAAACATTTAAAAATTTATGATATTGTAAACAACTGTGTTTGGATTTCATACTAAGTCATTCTGATTTATTTATCTTAAATTTTCTTTTCTTGTTGCAAATTTAATTCATTTGCAACAATTCGTTGCATTGTATTGCACATTTTGATTAGCTTGTAGAAATTGTTTATAGCAATAAAATCATTGCGTAAACGAAATCTACCTAAAATTTTCTATGTAATAAAGATGTGTAATTAAAAACTTATTTAAGTATAGCTGGACTATTTTTTTTTTTTTTTTTTGGTTTAAGAATTCAAGACTTTATTCAAAATGAAAAAAAGTTGTAGTAAAGAAGTTGTTTGGGTTAGAGAATGCCCTCTCTCAGGGTTCTATTGAAAAATAGCCTATACAAATTTTTTTGTAGAAATTCCAAATCACAAAATCAGTCAGCCATCATACCATACAATAATTTATGTATCTAGAGTTTCGAATCTGAATCGATTAGCAGTATGCCCAGAGTAAAATTTTTAGATGCCTTCGGGAAAGCCTTAAAAGTTCTGGATTTTCGATTTTTTTAATTATTACTTTTTTTTTAAGATATTACTTTTTTCGATATCTCAACCGGTTTTGGAGTTATCGCCCAATATGTGGACCATGTCTGTCTGTATGTTTGTGGTCATAACACTCTAAAAGTACTGAATGCAATTGAATCATTGGATTGCTAGACGCTCAACTTAAAGTTTAAGATATTTTTTTTGCGATATATCAACGAGGTTTGGGGTTGTCTCCCAATATGTGGACCAGGGTTGACCAAAAATGTCTTAGTACAATATGGGTGTCAAACGAAAGGTGTCAATGAGTGCTATAATATGCGATGTTATTCATTGAAATATCTGAAAAGGTTTGGGAGATATCTTGAAATTTCGATACCTCGACCGGTTTCGGAGGTATCGACGAATATTTCCACAAAAATGTGTTAGTACATTATTGGTATCGAACAAAAGGTGTTTATGAATGCTGTCATTTTATTAATTTCAATACCTAAGCTACGCATACGAAGTCGCGGGCACCAGCTAGTATTTTATATATGCACTGACGTACTTACACTCATATGCACATTTGTTTGTACATTGTTTACTAAAAAAAAATTAATGTGCCATGTTGGAATTTTCGTACCAGCTGAATGCCCTTTTGAACATGTGTTGCCCATAATAAATATCGACTTACAAAGAAATAAATTTTTGATTAAGTGAAACAATGTAGTCGATGTGTTGCAAAATTCAATGAACTGTTGATATAACCCATCAACACAGTTGTATAATAAGCCAATCGAAAAATTAAACAAATCAGATCGTTTAAATGAATGGCAGCCAAGTGAAATATGTTTACGCTGGTGAAAAAACGTAATACCTCATAATCCAAAATTGTTACATTCTTTTCTATATGTAGATTTCACAGACAATTGCTAAAAGATAAAGATAAAGATAAAGATAAAGATAAAGATAAAGATAAAGATAAAGATAAAGATAAAGATAAAGATAAAGATAAAGATAAAGATAAAGATAAAGATAAAGATAAAGATAAAGATAAAGATAAAGATAAAGATAAAGATAAAGATAAAGATAAAGATAAAGATAAAGATAAAGATAAAGATAAAGATAAAGATAAAGATAAAGATAAAGATAAAGATAAAGATAAAGATAAAGATAAAGATAAAGATAAAGATAAAGATAAAGATAAAGATAAAGATAAAGATAAAGATAAAGATAAAGATAAAGATAAAGATAAAGATAAAGATAAAGATAAAGATAAAGATAAAGATAAAGATAAAGATAAAGATAAAGATAAAGATAAAGATAAAGATAAAGATAAAGATAAAGATAAAGATAAAGATAAAGATAAAGATAAAGATAAAGATAAAGATAAAGATAAAGATAAAGATAAAGATAAAGATAAAGATAAAGATAAAGATAAAGATAAAGATAAAGATAAAGATAAAGATAAAGATAAAGATAAAGATAAAGATAAAGATAAAGATAAAGATAAAGATAAAGATAAAGATAAAGATAAAGATAAAGATAAAGATAAAGATAAAGATAAAGATAAAGATAAAGATAAAGATAAAGATAAAGATAAAGATAAAGATAAAGATAAAGATAAAGATAAAGATAAAGATAAAGATAAAGATAAAGATAAAGATAAAGATAAAGATAAAGATAAAGATAAAGATAAAGATAAAGATAAAGATAAAGATAAAGATAAAGATAAAGATAAAGATAAAGATAAAGATAAAGATAAAGATAAAGATAAAGATAAAGATAAAGATAAAGATAAAGATAAAGATAAAGATAAAGATAAAGATAAAGATAAAGATAAAGATAAAGATAAAGATAAAGATAAAGATAAAGATAAAGATAAAGATAAAGATAAAGATAAAGATAAAGATAAAGATAAAGATAAAGATAAAGATAAAGATAAAGATAAAGATAAAGATAAAGATAAAGATAAAGATAAAGATAAAGATAAAGATAAAGATAAAGATAAAGATAAAGATAAAGATAAAGATAAAGATAAAGATAAAGATAAAGATAAAGATAAAGATAAAGATAAAGATAAAGATAAAGATAAAGATAAAGATAAAGATAAAGATAAAGATAAAGATAAAGATAAAGATAAAGATAAAGATAAAGATAAAGATAAAGATAAAGATAAAGATAAAGATAAAGATAAAGATAAAGATAAAGATAAAGATAAAGATAAAGATAAAGATAAAGATAAAGATAAAGATAAAGATAAAGATAAAGATAAAGATAAAGATAAAGATAAAGATAAAGATAAAGATAAAGATAAAGATAAAGATAAAGATAAAGATAAAGATAAAGATAAAGATAAAGATAAAGATAAAGATAAAGATAAAGATAAAGATAAAGATAAAGATAAAGATAAAGATAAAGATAAAGATAAAGATAAAGATAAAGATAAAGATAAAGATAAAGATAAAGATAAAGATAAAGATAAAGATAAAGATAAAGATAAAGATAAAGATAAAGATAAAGATAAAAATGTATTTACCAAAATATCACACCCTAAATCAAAAACCGTCACAACTCGAAAATCTTTTAGGTCGCTTTCTTGGCATAGATTGCCTAAAAAAAGTATCTAGTACAGCCAGCACATACATTTTTTTTCTCTTTGACTATTATCGTTACTCTTTAAAGAGCACAGAGATGCCAAGTTTATAAAAATCAAATGACTTTTGTGCGATCCAGAAGCAATTAACTGAAAGTTACTCTGATTTTGAGTTGTGACTCTTTTTAATTTAGTGTGCGATAGGTCCCTCTCTTATTTAATTTAACAGTCTTATTTAATCTATTAAATTACAGCACTAATTTGTTGAAACATTAAAGCAAGTCCACAAATTCGCACTGTAATCGAAATACAAATGGCATTTTTAATAACACATAAATCCATTTTACTTTGCATTACTTTTTCTGTAACCTTTTTCTGTATTCCACTCTCTAATGAGTGACGGAATGGTGAATAAATTCAGACATTTTTTTGATACATATTTGCATACTTATGCACAAATCTATCCAAATTTTTTCAATATTTACATACATATATGTATATACCATACTATGCCAAAAGCAATAAAAAAGTAAACAGATGTAAGAATGTTTTGAAAAATGTCGAAAGAGGCGGACATGCGTGAAATTCAGGCCACAACTCGGCATGTATGCCGATTTAATGTGTTCATTAATTGTTTGCAAACACTTTTTTTTTGGGCAAAGTCATGTCATAAAATTTTTTTTAGTTCATGTGAGCAAAAAAGTGTTGATATGCTCGTTAGGATAAAGTATGGCAACAATTTTGGCATAATTTAAAAATAGGTGAGGGTTAGGTGGTAGATTTAATACAGGCAACTGTCAGCAAAATAACTTGGCGAAAAGTGGAGAACTATACCGAAATAGTCCCAAAGATGTTTCGAAAATGATTCCCAAATAGCTTTCGTGATGATTTCGAACCAATAAAAAAAAGAGCCAAAATTACCATGTAAAAGTCCCAAAAACTTTCCGAAATAATCTCGAAAACTATACCGAAAATATGTGGAAATAGTCATATAAGCAATTCCTAAAGATTCTCGAAAAAATATTAAATGGTCCCAAGAAATTCCTAAAAACATTCTCAAATGATCAATCAAAAAATCCCGAACACGATCGCGAAATGGTCCCACAAAAATCTTAAAACTATAAAGAAATGACGAAAACTATCCCGAAATGATTCCGGAAAATTCAGAAATAGACAAGAAAGCAATGTTCCCGTTCACAATTCCGAATGATCGATAGTGAATGTTTCGAAGCCTTGTTACTACATCGCTGGGTCAGAGATGATCTAGAACAGCCAGTCACGTCCTCTTATATCTTGTTTGTATAAATAGCTTTAAATATGTCGCAAATCTCTTTAGGATATCTTCTAATTCTAGAGCAAACCATAAAATTTAAAAGATTTAATTAAATTAAGCAAAGGAGAGAGAAAATGTAAATAGTGAAATGCAAAATGAAAGCCAAATTTCCGCCACAATAGAAAATGTTTCAAATGAATATAAACGGTGACAACTATCAAAAGAGCACAAATTTATTATAAAAACAAAAGAAACTGTGATAGTGAAGTGACCACGAAAAAGGGCAAGAGCAATAACGATGACAACACCATTGAAACATACATTACAATAAAAATAAAAAATAACTAAAAAAACTAAAAATAAAATATAAAAATCGAAAATCGCGGGAAGGAAATAAAAACGAATCTAAAAAATTACCACAAAGTATTCAGAACACAAAAAACGAAAGAAACCAACACAAAGCATACAATACCAAAGCTCTGTTTCAATAGACGCTATGCGCCCGACCATACAAATGTTTGACCTCGAAAAAGCGACATTGACGTCGAAACGAGCAGCACTACAAAGTGACTAAAAGCATTTACACCAACACTAAATTCCTACAGCAACACAAACAAACCAACAAGCAATTTCGAAAACGGCTGAACTGTGTGCAGGGTCGCGTGCCACAAAATGTATTTCCGTTGTTGCTCGCGTTGTTGTTGTTCCAGCATTGCGGCGATTTGGCTATTTTGGCTGACGATTGTCAGTGTACAACAGAATCGACTAAATGGTGATGGTTGCTCGGGGGCAACGCCATTATATGCCGCACCAAAACAACTTCAAAGCATACAAATATACCAAAGCTATAAGCCACAAAGGCAGCAACAGCTGCAAAAATGGAGCAGCGCTCAAAGCAAACCATTGCGGATGAAACCGGGTGCGATCGAAGAATTTGACGTTGCAGCAGCTAACACACGTACCAGTAGCATGAGAACAAGTTCCGTTACAGAGGCGATAACAACACGGCAAGTGGTGGGCGATGTCGATGTAATACTAGCAGAGGATAAGCCAACAGTAGTGGAGAAGAAGCCGGAAAGGCTATCCGGTGAGACAACGGAAGTTGACAGCAACGAAAGTGATGAGCGCATTGCGATTGTGGATGACAAAAACACAAAGAACAACAGTAGCAACAAAAATGTGTCAATCACCACGACTAAAGCAAACGTAGCAAATATCAATAGGTCACATACGCGGCGCAATGACGCTATTATAGAGGCGAATAGCCAATTTAATACCACTAAAAGCTTAAACGGCACTAAAACGTTGAAAGAAAATGGAATGCGAGCAGGAATGACAAAAATAGCGGCGGTAATGAAAATGAATGCGAGCACTAAAAAAGCAACATTAAAGCAGATAGTGACAACAGAGTCATCGACAGTTCCACTACTCATGCCAACAATAGCCACACAAGCTGACGAAGATGATGCTGCGTACACAACAACAAGTCAACTCAAATATTTGGTAGTGAAAAATTTAAAACAATCCAAAAATCTAATTAACTCTGAGCATTTGTCATACGATTTTAAAGCGCATATGGCAAAATTATTTGAAAATGTTGAAGGAAGTGAGCTATACGGAAATAGCAGCTTTGATAATGGCGTATTTAATCTGCAACATAACAACAACACTGCAGAGTTTAACAAAATAGAGCGTGTAAGCAGCAGCAGTGATGTATTAGAGGGAAAAAATACAGCAGATAATAATAAAAGTAACGAGGAAAAAAGGCAACTGGAAAATAATTACAAGAGCAACAACAATCTCATTAATATGCAAATGCATGCGAAACCGTTGAGTGCTGCTGGTGCTGAAAGTGCTGGTATTGCTGATGTGGATGCTTCTACAACTCACGTTGTCGACTTGGTTCAATTAGAAGCCATACAAAGTATTAACAAGGACAATAGTAGCTATTACAACAACAATGACAGCAACATAAATAACATCAAAAAGAAGAACAGCAACAACAACAGCAACAACAACAACAATAACAACAGCAACAATAACAACGATACCATCAACGTAAACAAAAATACCAACAGCAACAGTAACAACAATAACAGCAACAAATCTCATAATAAATATAGCAACAAAGTGTCACACACAAATGAGCGACGTCACATTGTGCCTGAAAAGCTACAATACACTAAAGAGATTGTCATCAAACAGGGGAAGCTCATGGGCATTACTCGTCATTTTCATACGTCGACAGGTTTACGTGATGTCGATCAATATCTAGGCTTGCCATATGCTGAAGCGCCCGTAGGCAGTCGCCGGTTTATGCCGCCAGGTGAGTAGAAAATAATTGCTCATTCGTACCGTAGGTATGATGTATTTATCTATGTATGTATGGTCGAATATATATACTGTATTAGGGATGCCAATCTCCAGACCTTTGAATCCGGCGCCTTTAAGTACTTCGGGATTTCTTTGCTACAATCCCTGTTTTATATTGATATCACATCGTCGCTCGCTTGCCAGAAGCATCAAAGCATTGGTCTCGCAAAATTTTAAATTTTAGTTTTTGACATAAATATATTTTTGCAAGTTATATTCTCATTATACTCTTTCCACTGATAAAGGTTTTAGGTTAATATTCCTTGAATTCCTCGATATTCGGCAAATTATCTTTTAAAAATTTCCAAAATAAATTTTTTTAAATTGTCGTTGTACCAGTACCATGAATGTGTAGCACGCATTCGTGTTTTTGGTGCAACGAAAATGTTTAAAAATTGATTTTCTAAATTTTTTTAAATTTTCGTTGAGCCAGCAACACGAAATTGTAGTAAAATTGTTACGTATACACCATGGTATCTGTGGTTCAGTTTAGAAACTCAATTTTTAAACATTTTCGTTCCGCCAGAAAAATTAATGTGTAGCACATTAGCTTTTTAGGCGATATACCTTCGAAGCGACCTAAAAGAGATTATTCACCTGGTCGAATTATACATGAAACACCGGTTAAAAGATTGGTAACACCCCAAAATCTGGTTTTAGAGTCAAAAGACCGTTTTTTTAGTTTTTTTGTAAAAATAAAATGCGGTTAGGTGGCAACCCTCAGTAGCAACCCTGCGCGAGATTGTCATATTTGGAATACGGCCGAAAATACCTTTTATTATATACCCATATTGGTATATCTACCTCTATATTAAAAATTTTGGACAGGTGGCAACCCTGTAAACCGCCCTTAGTAGCAACACCCATGTATATAATCTTACAATGAATAAAATTGTCTATATGCCAAATTTTATCCAAATCGGTCAAGCAGTTCCCGAGATATACGAAAAAATATATAAATTGCGGTTAGGTGGCAACCCTAAGTGGCAACCCTGCTTGAAATTACCTTTGTTACGTATACGCCATGGTACCTGTGGTTCAATGCAGCACATTCATTTTCGGGGAATCGAGGGAATTTTAACCTAAAACCTATATCAGTGGAAAGAGTATAATGAGAATATAATTTGCGAAAATATATTTATCTCAAAAACTAAAACTTCAAACTTTCAAACACATTTTCCAAAATTTTAATTTTGGCACACTCATGCTTCTGGCAAGCGAGCGACGATATGCCTAAGGCTAGCCAGGTATGACAGCAGCTGTCTCTTGAGATACGGGAGAGCAACTCATTTGCCAACAAGACGAATTAGACAGAAACAATTAGTTACAGCACCTAGCTACAAGTACAAGATTTTAATTAATGCCAACAGCTAACAGGAAGGGTTTATCTCAACGCAAAATAAAAAAAAATCTTTTAGACTAATTCAAAATCTATTTTGCTTAGATTGGTAGTAGAGTAATGCATAAAAGCTGCAAATTAAAATTTAAGGGTAAGTAAATTTGTATAGGCTTATTGATATAAATCGAGTTGAATATACAATAACAGCATATTTAGAATTTCCAATTCATCCTCAAAATCAGGAGTCAGGGTTCATAAGTTAAGGCATAAACAGGTCTATAACATTATTTCTGGTTATCTTAAGTAAAAGTACCTGGGTGACCGAGCTTGCTCGGTGCTACCAATTAAGCGCTAACTTTACTTACTCAAAATGATCCCAAAATTACCCAAAAATATTCCCAAAATAAACCTAAAATGATCCCAAAAAGACCCTTAAATGTTCCCAAAATGATACACAATTGACCCCAATACGACCCAAAAATGGTCCGAAAATGATCCCAAATTTTCCCAAAATGACCCAAAAATGATTCCCAAGTGACCCGAAAATACCCTTAAATTTACCCCAAAATGATCCCAAAATTATTCAAAAATGTTTCCAAAATAATCCTAAAATAATCCCAAAACGACGCCAAAAGGACTCTGAAATGTTCCCAATATGAGCCAAAAATTATCCCAAATTTATCCAAAAATTATCCCAAAATGATCCGAAAATCACCCCAAAATTGTCCCAAATAAATTTAAAATTGAACCCAAAATGATCTCAAAATAGCCCCAACATTATTCCGAAGTGACCCCTAAATGATCTCAAAATGATCCCAAAATAATCCAAATATAATCCCAAAAATATACAATACTGTAAAAGGTAACCGTGGGCGACTACCATACTTGAAAATATTTTAGTTGGTATGTCGGCGAAAATACCTTTCATTTGATACCCATATGGGCATATCTAACTCCATGATTTAAGATAGGTGGCAACCCTGTACACCCCGCAAGTGGCAACCCCAAGGGGATAAGAATCAACCATACTATATGCCAAATTTCATCCAAACGGGTCAAGCGGTTCCCGAAGTAGTCCGGATATACAAATATACTGCGGTAAGGTGGCAATCCTACTTGAAAATATTTTAATTGGCATGTCGCTGAAATTACTTTTCATTTGATATCCATATTGGCAACAAAATTTAAAAAAAGTTGACATAGGTGGCAACCCAGTAACCCGCCCCAAGTGGCAACCCTTAATCAACCATACTATCTATGTATATTCAAAGTTTCATCCAAATCGGTCAAGCGGTTCCCGAGATAGTCTGGATATACAAATATACAAATGTACAAATGTACAAGTTTAGCTCGTTTAAAGTTATAAGATAACATCATACTTTTCCAATTCATGCTCAAAATCTGGAGCCAGGGACCATACTTACTTAAAATAGCCTTTAACCGCCTAGCCGATTTTGGCCGTCCAACATGTTACGCCAGTCGGTTCTTTGTTGAGCCAACTGGCGCCAATTAGAGACACCGCGTGCTCGCAGGTCTGCCTCTACTATGTCCTGCCATCGAAGTGGTGGTCTCCCTCTTCCTCTACTTCCACCGGCGGGTGCCGATAAAAATACCTTCTGGGCCGAATCATCTTCGTTCATTCGCACCACGTGTCCTAGCCAGCGGAGCCGCTGGGTTTTAATTCGCTGAACTATGTCCACCTCTGCGTAAAGCTCATACATCTCATCATTATATCTTCTTCGGTACTCGCTGTCGCCAACTTTTAGGGGTCCATAAATCTTTCGAAGAATTTTTCGCGCGAATACTTCCACAGCCGCCTCATCAGATGCTCTCAGTGTCCATGCTTCTGCCCTATATAGGAGGACGGGTGCGATAAGTGTCTTATAGAGTGTTGTTTTTCTTCGTCGAGAGAGGACTTTACTTCTAAATTGCCTACTCAGCCCAAAGTAGCATTTGTTTGCAAGAGTTATCCTTCTATGGATTTCCAGGCTTACATTGTTGTTGGTAGTAATGCTGCTTCCCAGGTATACAAAGTCCCTTACTATCGCGAAATTATGGCTGCCAACAGTGGCGTGGTTGCCAAGGCGCGAATGCCCTGACTCTTTGCTTGATGCCAGCAGGTACTTCGTTTTACCTTCGTTCACCACCAAAACCCATTTTTTCCGCTTTCGCCGATGTCGTCGGCATACGACAACAGTTGTACGCTCTTGTAATATATTGTTCCAGCGCGGTTAAGTTCTGCAGCTTGTATTATTTTCTCCAGCATCAAATTAAAGAAATCGCACGATAGGGGGTCGCCCTGCCTGAAACCTCGTTTAGTTTCGAACGGCTCGATGGTAGATTTACCAGGTCTGAAGCCACACTGATAAGGTCCAATCAGTCGGTTTACGTCAGGCTTCAGTCTTTTGCACAATACGCTTGATAGGACCTTATATGCGATACTCAAAAGGCTGATTCCACGATAGTTGGCGCAGTTTACGGGATCACCCTTCTTATGGATTGGCCAGAGAACACTTAGATTCCAATATTCAGGCATGCATTCATCCGACCATATTCTTCACAAGAGCTCGTTACGCTGGGAGCATGCCCTCCGTCTATCACAAAGTGATCGATCTGATTGCGTGTTTTCCGATCTGGCGATAGCCATGTTGCTTGATGGATCTTTTATGCTTGAACCTGGTGCTGGCTACGACCATATTTCGTGCACCGGCGAAGTCGATCAGCCTGTATCCATTCGGCGAAATCTCTTCATGGAGGCTGAACTTCCCGACAGTGGGGCCAAATACACTCTCTTTGCCCACCCTGGCGTTAAAGTCGCCAAGCACGACTTTGATATCATGACGGGGGTTGCGCTCATAATTTTCTCTAATTTCGCGTAGAATGCATCTTTTTCCACGTCGTCCTTGTCCTCGGTGGGTGCGTGCGCACAGATAAACGATATGGTAAAAATTATTATAGTTTTATTCGGATTGTGGCGAGACGCTCGTGAAAGACACTACCTGTTTTACAAGCCTTCATAGCTGAAATAAACAAAGTTTTCAGGAAAAATTGTTTTTTTGGCATTTTATTTCTAACAACTGAAAACGCATTCACAATGATTAATTGCTGATCTCTTTGTAGTTCTCACATCATTTTTTATCTAGGAAGTGCAGTTTAGATATCGTTTTTCTAAAAATTATACCTAATTTCACATGGGTCTCTCTAATGTGTAGATGTAGTTATTAATATGAACAGCAAATTCAGCGTAGTAATTTGTTTTCATTCCAAGAACGCCACTAGCCACTGTCTGCTACTATTTCACTTTTCAGTAATTTCAGCAATTCAAAAAAACATTATCATTGACCATGACAGTGAAACCCGAATTATCCATTTTACTTCCATTAGTAGCAGTGGTTTGACTATGCAATAAGTAGCGACAAATTTCTATCAAATTCATACACACTTACATACATATGTATCTAGCAGTGTTATAGCAAATTACATATGCAAATTGGCAATGTAAATGAAGTTAAAACGAAATATCTGCTAACGAATTTCTCATATCGAAAGGCAACCATGTATGTAGGTAAATACATGCAGGTATGTATGTGTGTCGCAAAAGCAAATTCAAATTGTTAAGTATCGCTAAACGAGAGTCTATAAATGTGTGCGTATGAGCCGTGTATTCCCTTGTATAAGTGAGTGTATATAGCCGCACTGGTGCTCGACAACAATTACAGTCGTTAACATGAAGTGCGGTGTACTCAACCAGCCATTAAGCGTTTGGTATGTTTGGTTGGGCATGGTTGGGATTCAAGAGATAGATACTTGCTTTAGTATGAACATGATCGCAGCAGGATGTACCTTTATTCTATTGACAGTCCCGTAAAACGTTACTCACTAGCTACTTGACCTTGAGACTTAGGTAACAGAATTGAAAACATTTTTACGGTACCGTTCGGAGTAACCAAAAATCTGAAGGACCCGCTAATTTGTAGGAAAATTTTCAAATGCAGCACACAAAAAATTTAAAGGCAAACTCGGCACAAATAATTTTTTTTTTTTTTTCTATGAATTTTTCTATTATTTTTTTTGGTTTTTTATTTTTTTTTATTTTATTAAGTTTTTTTCTTTTAATTTATTTATTTATTTTTTCTATTTTTTTGTTTAACGTTATTTTTTTTTTTTTTTTTTTTGTTTTTTATTTTTTTGTCTTTGTTCATTTTTTTAGTTTTATTTATATTTTTTTGTTTTAATTTAGATTATATTTTTTTTCATTTCAAGCTAAATTTACCCTGTTAGTTTTGATTAATTTCATTTTGTTTTATTGGGTTTTTTTATTATTTTTATTTTTCTTTATTTTTTTTTGTTTTAATTTGGTTTATTTTCATTTTTTATTTCAACTAATTTTTTTTTTTTCGTTTAATTTTATTTTATTTAATTTTTTTTTATTTTTTTTTATTTTATTTAATTAAGTTTATTTTAATTTTCTGAATTTTGACACTTAGAGAAAATTCACAAAGATTTACACAGCGATGGATACCATGACGCGTTTCGGAGTTTCTAGGCTCCACATCAGATGGCTTTTCGGAGACAGAACTAGTGTGTCTGCACCGAAACGGTTAAATTTTTTATTTTATTTTATTTTATTTTATTTTATTTTATTTTATTTTATATTATTTTATTTTATTTTATTTTATTTTATTTTATTTTATTTTATTTTATTTTATTTTATTTTATTTTATTTTATTTTATTTTATTTTATTTTATTTTATTTTATTTTATTTTATTTTATTTTATTTTATTTTATTTTATTTTATTTTATTTTATTTTATTTTATTTTATTTTATTTTATTTTATTTTATTTTATTTTATTTTATTTTATTTTATTTTATTTTATTTTATTTTATTTTATTTTATTTTATTTTATTTTATTTTATTTTATTTTATTTTATTTTATTTCGTTTGATTTTATTTTATTTTATTTTATTTTATTTTATTTTACTTTATTTTATTTTATTTTATTTTATTTTATTTTATTTTATTTTATTTTATTTTATTTTATTTTATGAAAATGTGTTTTTTGAGAAAAATTTACCCACGCGCTGCAGGAACCAGACAAGCCGACATATGTTTCGATGATACTGGAATTACATCTCTTCATGGACTTTTCTTCCCGGCATTGTGAGAGTCGAACTCACAACACTGTAGTGACTTGTATGCTAGAAGGTCTAACACCTTAGGCCACTACCCAGCTTGAAGGTAAACCCTTCTCAGTGTTCATTTATGCATATATTTATACTTCCATATAGAACATTTCTTTAATTTCAATGCTAACTTATATGAAAGATTTGCGAATTTTTAGGACTTGGTGTGAAACCTATGAAAGAATTTTCTATGCTTAATGCACGAATATTTTTTCATTTTAAACATTTAAACTCTTTGTTGCTTTTGACTTGTAGTCTATTGCTGTAAATACCGACGGTATTGTGAAGCAATTTTCGGGATTGTATGAAAATGTGTTTTTGAGAAAAATTTACCCACGCGCTGCAGGAACCAGACAAGCCGACATATGTTTCGATGATACTGGAATTACATCTCTTCATGGACTTTTCTTCCCGGCATTGTGAGAGTCGAACTCACAACACTGTAGTGACTTGTATGCTAGAAGGTCTAACACCTTAGGCCACTACCCAGCTTGAAGGTAAACCCTTCTCAGTGTCCATTTATGCATATATTTATACTTCCATATAGAACATTTCTTTAATTTCAATGCTAACTTATATGAAAGATTTGCGAATTTTTAGGACTTGGTGTGAAACCTATGAAAGAATTTTCTATGCTTAATGCACGAATATTTTTTCATTAAGCATAGAAAATTCTTTCATAGGTTTCACACCAAGTCTAAAAATTCGCAAATCTTTCATATAAGTTAGCATTGAAATTAAAGAAATGTTCTATATGGAAGTATAAATATATGCATAAATGGACACTGAGAAGGGTTTACCTTCAAGCTGGGTAGTGGCCTAAGGTGTTAGACCTTCTAGCATACAAGTCACTACAGTGTTGTGAGTTCGACTCTCACAATGCCGGGAAGAAAAGTCCATGAAGAGATGTAATTCCAGTATCATCGAAACATATGTCGGCTTGTCTGGTTCCTGCAGCGCGTGGGTAAATTTTTCTCAAAAAACACATTTTCATACAATCCCGAAAATTGCTTCACAATACCGTCGGTATTTACAGCAATAGACTACAAGTCAAAAGCAACAAAGAGTTTAAATGTTTAAAATGAAAAAATATTCGTGCATTAAGCATAGAAAATTCTTTCATAGGTTTCACACCAAGTCCTAAAAATTCGCAAATCTTTCATATAAGTTAGCATTGAAATTAAAGAAATGTCCTATATGGAAGTATAAATATATGCATAAATGGACACTGAGAAGGGTTTACCTTCAAGCTGGGTAGTGGCCTAAGGTGTTAGACCTTCTAGCATACAAGTCACTACAGTGTTGTGAGTTCGACTCTCACAATGCCGGGAAGAAAAGTCCATGAAGAGATGTAATTCCAGTATCATCGAAACATATGTCGGCTTGTCTGGTTCCTGCAGCGCGTGGGTAAATTTTTCTCAAAAAACACATTTTCATACAATCCCGAAAATTGCTTCACAATACCGTCGGTATTTACAGCAATAGACTACAAGTCAAAAGCAACAAAGAGTTTAAATATTTTATTTTATTTTATTTTATTTTATTTTATTTCGTTTGATTTTATTTTATTTTATTTTATTTTACTTTATTTTAGTTTATTTGATTTTATTTTATTTTATTTTATTTCGTTTGATTTTATTTTATTTTATTTTATTTTACTTTATTTTAGTTTATTTGATTTTATTTTATTTTATTTGATTTTATTTTATTTTATTTTATTTTATTTTATTTTATTTTAATATTTTTTATTTTATTTTATTTTACTTTATTTTATTTTATTTTATTTTTATTTTATTTTATTTTATTTTATTTTATTTTATTTATTTTATTTTATTTTATTTTATTTTATTTTATTTTATTTTATTTTATTTTATTTTATTTTATTTTATTTTATTTTATTTTATTTTATTTTATATTATTTTATTTTATTTTATTTTATTTTATTTTATTTTTGTTTTATTTTATTTTATTTTATTTTATTTTATTTTATTTTATTTTATTTTATTTTATTTTATTTTATTTTATTTTATTTTATTTTATTTTATTTTATTTTATTTTATTTTATTTTATTTTATTTTATTTTATTTTATTTTATTTTATTTTATTTTATTTTATTTTATTTTATTTTATTTTATTTTATTTTATTTTATTTTATTTTATTTTATTTTATTTTATTTTATTTTATTTTATTTTATTTTATTTTATTTTATTTTATTTTATTTTATTTTATTTTATTTTATTTTATTTTAATTTATTTTATTTTATTTTATATTATTTTATTTTATTTTATTTTTTGTAAAGGAAAAGAGCTAGCGCAATTGTAAATATCGTCCTCGTAATTGTTTCGGTATCCAAAGTGACTAGCAAAATTTTGTGGTGCCAAGCAATTTTCCAATTAATTGAAAGATCAAATGTAAATAAAGCATACGTATGTACATAGATTTACATAAGTTTGGATGTACACGAAGGTGGTCCTTATAATCAAATGTACAATTTTTCCAGTCTCACCCCCTAGAAAAACTTTTATCCCGATTGGAGATAGTTTAGAGATGTCGCACGGGGGTCAGATATTAGAAATTATTAGTCGCATTATTTTCATGACTTTTATTATTTGCTGTTGTTAGGAAGCAGCGACTATTTGTATTCACCTAAACACGAAAATGCATCTGTGATATAAAAGAGAAAAAAGAAGCAAATGAAACATTTCAACCTATTTTTGAATGTTTTTTGTAACTGGTATCATTTCAACAGGAAAATTTTAGTTGTATACTACTTAGTATGGAATGAATATTTCCTGACTAGTATGAGTTCTGCCAGAAAATTCTAGTTCTATACTGGTATTTTCCTCACTAGTTCGACGTTTCGCTGCATGTCATATATAGCAAGCATCGGTGTCCCATAGATCTTAAGATCAGTCAAACATGTTGGATTCATCACACAGACACGTTGCGCTCTTTGTTTACCAAATGATTTAGCCGTCGCTGGGCAAAGGTCGAAACCACATCGCGTGGGGGTGTCGCTTATTTGGTCAGCGAATGTTAAAAATATAGTTCGGACGATCACAGCCGTGTATACGCGTTCTCACTTATACACCTGCATTTACAAATCTGCCGACCCATGATATATAGCAATATGTAACCAAAACATAAAAGGCGCTATTTTGGTAAGCGTTGGTTGATTCATTTATTCTAACTTCCCTTTCTCTTAACTAAAAGTTTCGAGTCCCAGATATCTCACTAAAAATCACCACTGTGCAACATGTTATTGTTACGTATACGCCGTGTACGCCTCTCAGTAAGTCTACAACTTTTAGTACGAATTTCCCAACGTTCATAGCGATTTCGTGACTACAAGATTATTTGATTATATTTCCTCATTTACAAATTCTACCTTTTATGTTTATGTATGGGCGTATAAAGTATTGTGTGTGTGTGGTTAATCGATCATTAATCATTATTAGAGTAAACTATAAATATTAATAGCATCGATTTGTCGATTGCTCCGGGGATTGGCGTAAAACTTTAGGTGATGCTAAAATTAAACACAAACGATAAGTGATTGTGATTATGGTTGCGAAAGCATGGAAGTAGACAAATCGAGAATAGTTTAGTTATTCAAACTGTCCGCCTGTAATGCTCGTAATGTAATTCGATTCGTTTTGGGATTTGAGTTTGCTTATTGAATACACGACTAAATATACTTTTAGGTGAATTCACATAAGGCTTACCTTGCATAAATACATACATTAGTGTATGGAGTAACTAAGCTTGAAGATTTTTTGTATGCTGACCGTCGTTGAATCATGCAACCAAAAGCTGTCAAGACCGTCCAAAGCACACTTTGGGTTAAATACAATTATGCTTGCTTGTGAACTCAAATGTTTATTTTTAATAGTCTATAAATAAAGTTACGATTTAGTTGGTAAGCAGTCTTACTTTTTGATGTGTTAACATCTATGCACTAGGAGTCTTTCCCAAAAAGTCACGGTGTAGACTCTTGTTGTACGTTAAATACTAAATGCAAATGTAGTGTGTAGGCTGTAGGGTGAAGGCTGTAGACTGTAGGTTGTAGGGTGAAGGGTGTAGGCTATAGAGTGTAGGCTGTAGTGTGTAGGTTGTAGGCTGCGGGCTATAGGGTGTAGGGTGTAGGCTGTAGTGTGTGGCCAGTAATGTGTAGTGTGTGGGCTATAGTGTGTAGTGTGTAGGCTGTGGTGTATAGGCTGTAGGTTGCAGGCTGTGGGTTGTAGGGTGTAGGCTGTATGCTGTAGTGTGGTGGCGTTAGTGGGTATGCTGTAGTTTGTAGTTTATATGACTCAAAGACAAGTCATAACTGACTCATTCATTTATGAGTCATTTTTGACTCATCCATGAGTCGTTCATGATTCATTCATGAATTATATAAGACCCGTCCATGAATCATTTTGGACTCGTCTTTGAATCATACTGTTCTATATACATATATGTATGTATTTGGCTTATAGGAGTTTTTTATAGAAGACATATAAAAAAAATAAATAAACGAAAGGTCAGTGTAGTGTAGTGTGTTCGCGTTAGTGGGTATGCTGTAGTTTGTAGTTTATATGACTCAAAGACAAGTCATAACTGACTCATAGACGACTAATAAATGACTCATGCACGTGTTTTAAATGACTCATGAATGAGACATAAATTATTCATGGATGAGTTATTTTTAAATCAGCCAAGAGTCAATTATAAGCCGTCTACGAGTCATCCAAGAGTAATTTTTGATTCATTTATGAGTCATTTTTGACTCATCCATGAGTCATTTATAATTCATCCATGAGTTATTTATGACTCGTCTATGAGTCATTTTGGACTCGTCTTTGAGTCATATTGTTCTATATATGTATATGTATTTGGCTTATAGGAGTTTTTTATAGAAGAGATATCAAAAGAAATAAATAAACGAAAAGACAGGGAAAAACACAACAAATATTTATAAAATTAGGTTTTGTGCAGAATACACATGTTTACACATCAAACTTCATGATTAATTGATGCTCCTGCCCTCCTGCCCTTTTTGTGTAGGTTTTTTCAATAGTCTGAGAGCGTTTTTTGGACTATACAGTAATTTTAATGTTAAACACCTAACTAGGTTTTCTTACATTTTTGACTTCCTGTTTTACCACCACTCACAGCAATAGCTAATTAGTTGACTATAATTTATTAGAGCTACATTAATTTATTTTTTTACTCTTTCCATTATTCATCACTGTTTTATCTACTTACACTTTTTTTTTCTTCCGTGCCCTTCCGTACATACCTACTCACATCTCTTATCTATTTTTCTTACAGGTGCCCCATTACCTTGGTCCGGCTTAAAAATTGCACGTCATTTACCACCCGTCTGCCCTCAGCAGTTACCTGATTTAACAACGCAAGGAAGTGTGAAAATGTCACGCGGCCGTTACAAGCAATTGACACGCCTTCTACCATACTTGAAGACTGAGAGTGAGGATTGCTTATATCTGAATGTGTATGTGCCACGTGTGGGTAAGTGCTGAATTAAGTAAATGCTATCATTTCATTGAACTTACGACTAGTTGCCTTGTAAACCGTACATAAGTGCAAATGTGTTGTGTGCATCTCCTTCGACAGCGATGAGAATTACCTCTGCTGCAGTGCGTTCACCTGCATAATAGATGTGATGCTTGGGTCATGCCATTTTCGCACATCATTCTCGCTACGAATTTATTTACAATTGACAAATTTAATACCATATATTTAACTTTTTTCCTTTTCTCTATGTACTTGTTTTTGCTGCCTAGATGGCATTTTCGACACGTCCTCCACATACGATATGGACTCATCGGGAAAGCGCTTACCAGTGATGGTGTATGTGCATGGTGAATCTTTTGAGTGGAACAGCGGTAATCCTTATGATGGGTCAGTGCTCGCCAGCTATGGTGAAGTTATTGTTGTAACAATCAATTATCGTCTTGGAGTGATGGGTAAGTATTTTTTGATAAACATTCGTGGGTTAAAAAATTCAGTGCGATGGACATTGATAATAAAAAAAAAAACGAATAAACCGAATAAAATAAAATGAAATAAAAAAAAATAAATAATAAAAAAACTAAAATAAGATAAAATAAAATAAAATAAAATAAAATAAAATAAAATAAAATAAAATAAAATAAAATAAAATAAAATAAAATAAAATAAAATAAAATAAAATAAAATAAAATAAAATAAAATAAAATAAAATAAAATAAAA
>CAXKVI010000001.1:173613318-173618318 GCA_964058755.1 Campiglossa producta | reverse complement strand
AATAAAATAAAATAAAATAAAATAAAATAAAATAAAATAAAATAAAATAAAATAAAATAAAATAAAATAAAATAAAATAAAATAAAATAAAATAAAATAAAATAAAATAAAATAAAATAAAATAAAATAAAATAAAATAAAATAAAATAAAATAAAATAAAATAAAATAAAATAAAATAAAATAAAATAAAATAAAATAAAATAAAATAAAATAAAATAAAATAAAATAAAATAAAATAAAATAAAATAAAATAAAATAAAATAAAATAAAATAAAATAAAATAAAATAAAATAAAATAAAATAAAATAAAATAAAATAAAATAAAATAAAATAAAATAAAATAAAATAAAATAAAATAAAATAAAATAAAATAAAATAAAATAAAATAAAATAAAATAAAATAAAATAAAATAAAATAAAATAAAATAAAATAAAATAAAATAAAATAAAATAAAATAAAATAAAATAAAATAAAATAAAATAAAATAAAATAAAATAAAATAAAATAAAATAAAATAAAATAAAATAAAATAAAATAAAATAAAATAAAATAAAATAAAATAAAATAAAATAAAATAAAATAAAATAAAATAAAATAAAATAAAATAAAATAAAATAAAATAAAATAAAATAAAATAAAATAAAATAAAATAAAATAAAATAAAATAAAATAAAATAAAATAAAATAAAATAAAATAAAATAAAATAAAATAAAATAAAATAAAATAAAATAAAATAAAATAAAATAAAATAAAATAAAATAAAATAAAATAAAATAAAATAAAATAAAATAAAATAAAATAAAATAAAATAAAATAAAATAAAATAAAATAAAATTAAATTAAATTAAATTAAATTAAACTAAAAGAAAAAAAAAGATAAAACTAAGTATATTAGTTATAATAGTAACGGGTATCTTTACAAATGAAATTAAACAAAATCTGAATGCAATTATTCTAATCGCTTTTGTGCTTAAGTTTCAACCACTGGGCGAACTCTATTAATAATGATTAAGCACAGCAAGCGAACTATTTGTTTAATAAATAATTTTTAAAAGGTTTAATAATCACTTGCATCAAGATATATTAAACAATACCCACCTTTTAACTAAATCCCATATATGTATGTACATAAAATACATTATTTCTTAAGCCAAGACTTTGTATCTTGTCAAATACTTGCATTGCACTTTTGGACTTCACTAAAATATTTAGATCATTTTAATTGTCCTGAGTTTTCACAAAGGCATTCAATTAAAATGTTTTCTCTTTCAAACATGCATTCATTTATACCTATCAAGAAAGGCATGTATATTAGGGATGACAATCGGAGGTTCTCAGAGCTTTTTGGGTCTACAAAAATTATGGTATTTTTTTTTTATAAAATTTCTGTGAGTCATTAAACTTAACTTCAAATTTTTTGTTGATGTAATTTTTTTTTTTTTTTAATTAAATTTTCTTTGTTTATTATTTGCTATATATTTCAAGGCTAGATATTTTCCCAAATATTTTTTCACTATGTTTAGCCCAAACTGTCTTATATTAGTGAGACTCCAAATCCTGGGATGGCGATCCCGAAAATCTCTTAATTGTAAAAATCCGAAAAATTTACATCCCTAATACATATACTACAAAAGCTATTTCCTGTTTGTCCTTGCACGTACAACTAAATTAGTAAGTTTTTGTCTGGACTATAGCAAGAAAAGTATGCAAAAAGAAAATTTATATTTATTTGAAGTCATTCGTAAGTGAAATCGGAAAAGTTTTGTGTCTGTCTGTGTGAGCTCTTGTCAACTATGTATAAAAGACCAACGCAAGAAATTAAGAAAAAGACAGCGAATTTTGACTTCAAATAGTTCAAATTGTTTTTGTTGGCAAAATAAACTGCTGCAGATAGAAAGCTAATTTTTTTGTGCTTGAAAGGAAGTTTTGCTGCAAGAAACTGAGCTGGCTATGTGTGATGTTTAATTGACAAGTGTGAAATTTTAAAGTGATAAAGTTTGTGATGTGAAAAGGTGCACTCTAGTTGCTGTTAGATGACCTTTATTATTTGTAATCTAAAGCTAAACAGTAGCAGGCTTCAAAAAAATAAGCAATCAAGGAATTTTGAATAATTTAAAAAGAAAAAAATTTGAAAAAAATCCGACGAAATATATTTCAATCAGGGCTGTCGTACCTGTGGGTGACTTTCAGCATAATATTTTTTTGATTTTTCAAACTTAGAAAAAAAGAGAAAAAATAAAATACTAATACAACATTTGATTTTGAAGTCAGTTGTGATTTATGATAGCTTTCCATAGAGCAACTGCACTCTGTATCCTTTCTACCTTTTTATCATCACTCATATGGTCGCGTCTTTACTTTGACGTCAACTTTCTAACATCATCTATGCTCCTCCTCTTCTCTGTTGACAATATTGGAAATATGTACACATTTTTAACTTGCCACACATTCCCACATGCATAGCTAAGCTACAAACTTTGTTAACAAATCAACGTCCAATACTACTTTTTCTGCTAAAAACTTTTTCTGTTACAATCTGTTAATGTCATGATTCAACGCCTCTGTCTCAGCTCATTGCACGTAACTATCAGATAGGTAACTCTATTTTTGAATTTTATTTCCTTTTTTTTTGCACACATGCATATAACAATTTGTTAAAAAAATTCTGAATAGTTTACCTTCTCTTTAACTTTGAGACAGCACGTCCTTTGAGCGACAGTGATGTCCCAACATACATAAAGATCAACATACAATTTTTTTAGTTTTTTTTTTTCAAACATTTTGTTCGAATACAGGAGGCGCTTCAATCTTGGCAGACACGTTACTGTTAAAGTGCGAAAGTTTTAACAAAATTTATTTCCGTGGAAGTTGCAGGCCCCAATAACTATTTTTGAGAGTCTATCATTGCTAGTTTAGTTTTCGGAGGACTGCTCTAAATTGTGGCACCTATTGAAGTAAAAAACTGATGTGCTTTAAATAGTCCGAAAATATGAAGAAAAAGTACCAAAATTATATTAAAAAAGTGGTCCTAAAAAAATCTCGAAGTTACCAAAAAAGTTATATACCGAAACTATTTCAAATAAGTCCCTTATCTAATAAAAAATACCTATGTTAGCCCTAAACAGTCCGGAAATGATTCCACAAACAGTAAAAAAAATTTTTTCGAAAAAGTCCCAAAGTGGCCCAAAAAAGTTCCGAAATGATCCCGAAAAAGTTCCATCAAGATCCCTACAAAAATACGAACCGATACTGGAAAAGTCTGAAAATTTTCCCGAAAAAGTTCCGAAGTGGTCCAAAAATAGTATAAAAATTATACCGAGAAAGTCTGTGGGATTGCAGTTCCCGAAAACGATGGCAAAATGACACTTTAAAAGTCAGGAAATGACCCCAAAAAGGAAATGGTATTAGAAACATTCCCAAAATGATCTCAAAAATTTACCGAGAGAATCCAAAAAAGATCATAATATGGTCCCAAAAAAGTTTCAAACAGGGTCCCGAAACTTCCTACAAAAAGTAAAAATGTCCCGGCATTATTCCGAAGAAGTCCCAACATGATACCAAAAAAGTCGGGTAATTATCCCAAAAAGTCCATAAATTAGCTAACAAAATTTTATTTAGAAACTATCTCAAAAAGATCCTAAAATGATTTAAAAAAAAAAAACCAAAGAAGTCCCAAAATTAACCAAAGAAATCCCCAAACTGATCCATAAAAGACCCGAAATGATCCAAAAGAGTCTTAAAATGTTCCCGAAATAGTGCCAACATGCCCCAAAAATCATCCCGAAGTGGTGCCGAAAAAGTTCCGATATTATTCCAAACATTCCCAAAATGGCCCCGAAATTTTACAAAAAAGTTTTGAAATAAATTTAAAAAATATCAGAAAAAACTGCCAAAATTATATCAAAAAAGTCCCAAAATGATCCCAAAAAGTCCAGAAGTTATCCAAAAATAGTTGAAACAAATTATTACAAAAAAGCCTTAAAGTGATCACAGAAATGTCACAAAGCAGTCCACAAGTAAATTTCCAAATTATCGCAAAAAGTCGCGAAAACCATTCCAAAATGGTAACAATAAAGTACCGATATTATTTCACAACATTCCCAAAAATGATACCAAAAACGTCCCAAAAATGTGACGAAATTATCAAGAAAATACGAAACGGCCCGGAAAAAATTTCAACATGATTCCATAGCATTTTTAAAATGCTTCCACAATAACCTCAAAAAACTGAAACAAATCGCTGGCAGTTTATTTTGTGGTTAAGGCTGAATATCGCTCCCTTATTAATTTGTTAAAATGGAAACTTTTACAATATTTTCTTCCGTCATTATAAAATTTTTTTTTTTTGGGTCACTCTAACGCTTGTATACGTTCATATCTTACCAACAAAGCTGCTTGCATTTTCATTTAATTTAAATCAAAAACTATCATTATTCTGAATTTTATTTCATATAATTCTGGGTAAAAATCCAAAAACTCTTGAAAACTGAGAATAAAATACTCAGAATAAATTAAAATTAGTTTTCCCTATAAACTCTTGAAAATTGTATGTATGTTTTTTTTCTGCATTAATCATTTTGTTATTTTTCTAGCTATCAGGACATCTTAAAAATACCAACATCATTTCCACAATTTTCAACTTCATTGGGTCCAATTGTCGATGGTCCATGTGATACCAAATCAGCCGTATAAAGTGATGGGGACAATATACAGAACATTTCAGCCGGTTTGTAATACAACTTTTAAAAGTTCTATTTGTTAGAGTTTTTCTTTAGTCTTATTGATGAAATTTCATATCACTCTAGATTGTTTTTTTTTTTTTTTGTGCTGCTTGTTGATGGCTGAACAATGCATAATGCAAATCATTTTTGGCCTACTAATAGATACATAATACATACGTACATATGGCAGACAATTCCATTTTCAGTAATAGGAATAAATTTGTTTTCATATAAATTGAAACTCTTGTTTGAGATGAATTCATTAGCTTTGGTTAT
>CAXKVI010000001.1:173598318-173608318 GCA_964058755.1 Campiglossa producta | reverse complement strand
CAAATCTCTAGTATTCGTGGTATTTATTGTTAGTAGTTACGTTCAAAATATTATATCTAACATATTTATGGTAGACTTATGAATACAAACCTTTTGTTAATATATTCATCGCCTTACAATTGGCAATATTTCCATTTCAGCTATGATTTATTATTTGGCATTACTGAGTCCGAGTCGTATCACACGCTAGGCGCATTAGCACTCGACGAAGGTTTACGTGAAAATGAACGCGATAATTTATTACGCTTCTATATGCAGACAAGATTTGATGTTCGACCCGATTTAGCATTGGCTGCAACACTCAAGAAGTAAGTAAAAGAAAAAGTTAAGCAGAATTTAGGATAGTTAAGAAAAAAGGTTATCTAAGAAAAAAGTTGAAAAAAGTGATAGTGAACTCTGGAGCTGATGGAATGGAAAAAGTTTGTTATTGTAATGTTTCGACAGAGATGGGTATTTGCTTCATTGATGGGAGAATGTGCGAAAAGATAGATACAAAACACTAGTATCCAATGCTTTCTAAACTATCTATAGTCTTTTGGTTAAAGTTAGGATGCCTTGTACTTGTTTGCACCTTGAGTCGCTTTTAGCCTTCTCTATTTAACTATTAACTAGTACCTGGGTGACCGAACTTGCCCAGTGTTTTCGATTTTGTCCAATAGTTTTATTAAAGAAATAAATAAAATGCAGTTAGGTGGCAACCATAAATGCCTACTTATCTTAAAGACATCATGGTTGGTATGCGGCTGAAAGTACATTTCATTTAACACCCAAATTGGCACACCTTGCTTAATTCAAAAACAAAAATAGATTGCTGCCAACCCTGTAAACCACCTCAAGTGGCAACACCCAAGTGTAAAGTCTTAGAATCAAGCATTCTATCTACTTGTCACATTTCATCCGAATCGATCAAGTGATCCAAAATGATCCCAAAATGACCCCGAAATGATGTCAAAATGGCTCCAAAATGATCCCAAAATGAACCCAAAAGGATTTCAAAACGACACCAAAATAACCCCAAAATGACCGCAAAATTATCTAAAAACTAACCTAAAATAATCCCTAAATGATCACAAAATGACCCTAAAATTACCCCTAAATTATCCCAATATAAGACATTAAAAATAGGTGGCAACCCTGTAATCCGCCCCAAGTGGCAACATCCATGTGAAAAGTCCTAGAAGCAACCATACAATTCATATTAAAAATTTCATAGAAATCTGTAAAACTGCTCTTTAGATAGTACCGGATTTACAAATATAATGCGGCCAGACGGCAACCCTGGGTAACAAACCTACTTAAAAGTATTTTAGTACATTTCATTTGAACCACTATTGGCATATTTTGCTTAATATTAAAACAAAAAATAATATAGGTGGCAACCCTGAAAACCGCACCAAGTGGCAACACCCCAGTGGATAGTCTTAGACTGCACCATACTATTTCTATGCCGGTCAAGCGGTTCTGGAGATAGTAACGGATATATAAGATTAGCTATTTAAAGTTATAAGATACTCCTGCTGAGATATATTTTATTTCCAACCTCTTAAATCAGCATTTTAAATGAAAAGCTCCATAAAAGGTTCAGTGGCTGGGCGGCATTATCTTTTATAAGCTCAGCCCATCACTTTTGGCGCCTAACTTAAGTCTAATTTTTAGTTAAATTCGCATTTGCAAACTCATGCAATTTTAATATGACTACACGTACACACTTATTTTAAAATCACTTTACAGAAATCAATATCACTTAACCTACTAAACTTTGAAGGTAGCCACAACGTTGGTTTGCCTGCTTTCGTATAGGTAATCAGGTGAGCTTTAAGGCGCATACAATACATATACAAATAAGGAACAATAAACAGTGTAGCGGTAATGTATGTAAGTGTTGGTGCTGCATAGAAATAGGCAGAGAGAACCGGTTTCTTGAAAACATCAACACGACTGTTGAAAACATCAACACGACTGTGTTTTTGGGGTGAAAGAAAATATATGCATATAAAATGGGTATTTCCAAATTGTGGGTGTCGACTCTTTAAATTTTTCTGAAATTTGGCATGGATAGCATATGAAAGACTTTTCGGTCAATATACGCAGAAATAAAAAAAAAGCAGTAAGGTGGCAACCCTAGGTGCAAACTCATTTTTAAGACATAATGGTTGGTCTGCTGCTGATAGTATCCTTGATTTGATAACCATATTTGCATACCTTGCTCAATATTTTAGAGAAAATGATATAGGCCGCAACCCTGTAAACCGCCACAAGTGGCAACACCCAAGCCTTAAAATCAAGCATACTTACTCTATGCCAAATTTTAGCCAAAACGTCCTCAAAATGATTCAAAAATTACCTAAAAATGATCCCATATTGATCCAAAAATGTCCCAAAAATGAACCAAAAATTATCACAAAATGATTCTACAGCAACCCCAAAATGACACTAAAAATACTCTTCAATAATCCCAAAATTATCCCAAAATCATCCAAAATTTAACCGAAAAAATCCGAAAATAGCCCCCAATTTATCCAAAGAATATTCCTAAATGATCCCAAGATATACAAATATAATACGTAAAATGGCAACCCTGGGTGGCAACCCTACTTGAAAATATTTAAATATATAAATATCTAAATTTTTTAAAAATATTGAGCAAGATATGGCAATTGTATAAAATTAAAGGTATTTTTTATTCCAGAGAAGATTTCTTCAAAAAGGGTTGCCATCTAGCCACATTTTATTCATTTTTTTGTATATCGATTTGGGTCAAATTTGGCATATAGGCAGTATGATTTATTCAAAGGTTGCCACTCATCTAAATTTTTTTTAGGTCGCCACCTAAATTCGATTTATTTATTTCTTCATGCATCGACCAGTATCTCAGAAGACGGATAGCACCTAGGTATGCTTCATTCTCATATTTTCTTCTTGTGTTACCTCTTGAGGCTTTTAACAATGTTGCCACCTGAATGATTTTTTTTTGGAAAGTTTCCCGGCAGATTTATAGTCCTTCCCGTGATGCCAGGGGCGAGTATCGGAGAAGATTTAACGATGGGCTCTAAGAACTTTTGTCGCAGATCTGACCATACTTCAGCGAATTAAAGCCCAAAGGCTCCGCTGGCTGGGTCATACCATGCGAATGGACAAAGTAGCTCCAGACCAGAAGGTTTTCCTATCGTCGCGCGGATTCGGCCACATAGGAAGTGGGAGGCCTTGACTGAAATGGAAACAACAGGTGGAGGAAGGCGTGAACTTCCTTGGGGTTTCCAATTAGCGTCAGTTACCGCTAAAAAAGGAATGATAGGCAATGTGTTTAAAATCTTGAATTGGCATCCCAAACGTTGACCACAAAATATAATGAAAATAAAAAAACTTGTTACAAAGAAATCATTATTTCACAGCAGTCTGCTTCCGAAAAGACGCACAGAATGATGCCAGTAAATGACGCTAAAATGGTAAAAGTTTGAATTGCCCGTTCATCGCACTTTTCAAACGCAAAACTTGCGAATAAAAAAATGGCTTTAAGTATAATATATTTTTTATATTAGGCGTTTGAGTCGATGTTGCCGTCATTTACACTTACGCCGTTTATCTTAATTTATTTGTAATAAATACGCTTCCATAATCGCCATCCATAGCAACATCTTCCTTGTCAGCTTTTTCACAAAGCCTTTTATAGGCGCTGGCATTTTACTTAATACGAAAAAAAAAATTCAGTGAAGCGCATGTGAATAATTGCATTTGTTGAATAAAGTTATTACCCCATTGGGAGCACACATACACACACACACGCACATTGTAGAAGCGTTGATTCACAAAGCGAAAATGCGTGTAGCTGCAGGCTAAACTTTTGTTGCCAAAGCCAAAAGTTTTATTGAAAATTCTATGATAACATAAAGTATTTTTGCATACCATAAACATATACATATGTACATACGTATGTACGTATATGCAAGTGTTTATATTTTACGCACACATAAAACGAAAAGTTAATACAACAAATGATGTTATTTGAGTGCAATAACCGCTTTAATCATACAAATTCGCTCTCAATAAAAATCAATCAATATTTCGTTGTTTCTTTGTTAGTCAAAATCAATTTTCGAAATAGCAACAACTTGAAGTTAAGTGGTAATTTGACGATGAAGCAAAAGTTTTTATACTTGTTTATACCCAGGTTGCCAATTCTTTGAGGTATATTGCTGGTGATGAGCGGTTTCAAATACTTTAATAACCGGATCAGACAAGTAGATGGTAGAACAAATTTTTAAAGGGAGTAACTCGGTTTTTTGGGCTTATAGGGTTGCCACCTAAGGAGCAAGATATGCCAATATTGACATAAAATAAATCAGCTAGAGTTGCCACCTTACCGTAGTATATTTGTATATCCGGTACTATCTCGAGAACCGCTTGACCGATTTGGATGAAAATTGACATAGGGGTTGTCACTTGGGTCGGTTTAAAGGATTTCCAACTATCTCAATTTTTATGAATTATGGAGCAAGATATGCCAATATGTGTATGAAATGAAAGTTATTTTCGGCGGCATGCCAAATAAAATATTTTAAAGTAGGGTTGCCACCTCGCCGCAGAATATGAGTATAGCTATATGTACATCCGCTACTATCTCGCGAACTGTTCGACCGATTTGGATAAAATTTGGAATATCAATGTATGATATGTTCTCATTCTATCCACTTAGGTGTTGCCACTTAGAGAGGTTCCCAAGGTTGCAACCTATTTCAAATTTTTTAAATTAGGGAGCAAGATATGCAAATATAGGCACCAAATGAAAAGTATTTTTGGCGACACATCAACTTAAATATTTTCAAGTAGGTTTGACACCTGGAGTTGCCACCTTATCGCAGTATATTTGTATATCCGGACTATTTCGTTAACCGATTGTCCGATTTGGATGAAATTTGCCATATAGATAGTATGATTGATTCTCAGACTATCCACTGGTGGGTTGGCACTTGGGAGGTGTACAGGGTTGCCACCTATCTCAATTTTTTTAAATTATGGAGTTAGATATGCCAATATGGTTACCAAATGAAAGGTATTTTCGCGACATACCAACTAAAATATTTTCAAGTAGGGTTGCCGCCCAGGGTTGCCATTTTACCGTATTGTATTTGTATTGTATATTTTTGGTATCATATTTGGATTATATTAGGATCATTTTAAGATCACTTAGGGGCCAATTTGGAATAATTTTGGTGCTAGTTTGAGATCATTTTGGGTTCAATTTTGGATTAATTTGAGACAATTTTGTGATAATTTTCGAATCATTTTGGAGTCATTTTGGGATCATTTTTGAATCATTTGTGGATAATTTTGGGTAATTTCTGAAACATTTAAGGGTCTTTGCGGGGTCGTTTTGGGATTATTTTGGGAACGTTTTTGGATCATTTTAGGGTACATTTAGGGGTGTTTTTGGGGTCATTTGGGAATCATTTTTGGATCATTTTGGGATCATTTTAGACTCATTTTTGGGTAATTTTGGGATCATTTTCGGATAATTTTTGGGTCGTTTTGGGTTAAATTTCGTATCATTTTGGGAACATTTAAGGGTCTTTTTTGGATCATTTTAGGATTTTTTTGGGATTATTTTTTGGTCATTTTGGCATCATTTTAGGTAAGTAAAGTTAGCGCTAAATTGATAGCACCGAGCAAGCCCGGCTACCCAGGTACTTATGCTTTTTTTGAGCTACGAAACTTTACACAAAAGCTTAACGGTTTCAGAAATTCGTCAATTTTCGACCCCAAAAAACGGTCACTTTAATGAAAAAAGTTTAAAAGACGATTCAGGTTTACCTATTGCCATTAAAAACTAATTTTTGGTAATTATACTCAATTTTTGACTAGGAATTCGCTTTTCTGTATGCCGTTCGAAAAAAAAAGGAAAATCGATTTGTTTTTTGGCCCACCTTAATAGATATGTTCAATAACTTCATTTTAAAATTCGAAAAAGTATTTATAGTATTTCATCTAAACCCATTTTATGCCCTAATGCGACGCAAACAGATGCATGCAAAAGTTATAATAGTGTGATAAAGTGTGGCATAAGGACACCAAAGCTGAATGTGTGCTTTTACATACATATGAATGCGCTTTAGCATAAATGCGACAAAATTGTACAACTCTTTGTGATGGTCACATATTAAGGCCACTTAGAAATCATTTCCAACTCGATGCTCAAAACAGAGTGGATTTTAGTTGAGATTGAATGCTCCTACTAAGAGGCACAAGTGTATAAGAAACTCTTATAGGAAATGGCCCTCACCGTTGACACATGCTCACATGCTCGTGCATAGGGACAGCAAACCTATATATATGGATGTATGATTATATGAGAGCTTTTTTTAGAGATAAATAAAATTGCACTACTGCCCTTTGCTAAAAATAACGCTTATGTATGCGTCCCTCTGTTTAGTAAAATTATGTCAACATGTTGCAAGCTATTCGTCAAGTGACAGACATACAAAAAGCGTTGATGTGTATGAGCGCCAAGTGATTTAGAGTTAGAAGAACATCAGAATCAAAGTAATGACAATAGGTGAGGTTATGGTAAAGGGAAAGACGTAAGACAAATGTGATCTCTATTGCCAAGTTTTGAGTTTGTCCTAGCTATGTACGTTGTGGCCACTGCAGCTACATAGATTTTCATTTACAACCACACACACAAACATACACCTATGCATAAGACAAACATTTGCGGTAGTGCAGACAGAACTCCATAACAACGCTCTGGGTGGGTTCCAGCATTTCACACAATTCAGCTATCATCAGTATTTCTGCTATGCCGGAAACGAGTAATAGCACAGTTATGCAGTTCTGTGTGAGGCGCACAGCTTTCATAGTGAAAGATAATCTTCTTGCTGTGCATTTTAAGCATTTTAAGCTTGCTGGTCGAATGGCTGCTTACTGCTTTACTGATCGCATAGATGGATGGCTTTATACATAAGTACCTACGTATGTATACATAGTTGGATGGATGGTTGTTGTGCTTGGCGGATGCCACTAAGGCCACACATAAATGTACACACCAAAAACAAAACAAGCATACTGAAATAATGCAACTTCTTCGAAATACTTATTTCATATCTGCAATCGAACTAGTCCAAAAAATGTATAGTCTGTACCTAGTACATATGTATCTAAGAAATCCTGATTACTTCGACAATAGATTTTTTTAAAAAAGAAAACATCTCGAATAGATACAGCCACTTAGAGCTCACTTGTTTTAATTTTCCTTACCTGGTTTTGTTTTATCTTTTTTTTTTTTAATTTTTTTTTTGTTTTTTTTTTTTTTTCATTTGTTTTATTTTTAAAAAAAAATTTTAAATTTTTATTTAATTTATTTTTTATTTTATTTTACTTAATTTTATTTTATTTTATTTTATTTTATTTTTTTTTATTTTATTTTATTTTTTTTTATTTTATTTTATTTTATTTTATTTTATTTTATTTTATTTTATTTTATTTTATTTTATTTTATTTTATTTTATTTTATTTTATTTTATTTTATTTTATTTTATTTTATTTTATTTTATTTTATTTTATTTTATTTTATTTTATTTTATTTTATTTTATTTTATTTTATTTTATTTTATTTTATTTTATTTTATTTTATTTTATTTTATTTTATTTTATTTATTTTATTTTATTTTATTTTATTTTATTTTATTTTGTTTTATTTTATTTTATTTTATTTTATTTTATTTTATTTTATTTTATTTTAATTTATTTTATTTTATGAATGCATACTAGTCCTAAGATAATGCAAAATTACTTATTTTATCTCACGGGTATAAAGTGCCTACATACGTATTTAAAGTGTATGGGCAATTGGTTCCAAAGGCGAGCTACGTACACATACGTATACTCCAATAGCATTAGTATGCATCAATGTGTACCGCTGCAGTTGTGCCGTTGAGTGTATGAAAAAGTGCTTGAAAACATCTGTAAATGCAACTTGAGTGTATGTGATTTTTTCGAAGATATAAAACGCTTACCTAAATGTGTTTAAACCACAATGTATGTTGTAAACATGGTACTGAGTGTACCATATTTACATGTCAACTTGAATTTATTTCGAAAATATTTTCTTGTTACACTTACTTGACTTATGAGACATAGGTTGATTTATTTTTAAGTATATTTATTTAATTCTAAGCTACGAGTGTTCTTATGTTTTTGGAAGCTAGTTGAAGATGGTGTTATTAGATTCTATATATTCAAAGTCCCTCATTTCCAAGTACCCCACCATTGTGCTTAGCTATACTCCTTTCAATGAAGCTTTCTTAGCCTGCCCTTAAGACTAGAAAGATGCAGTGAGTCCATCTCATGCGATCATAATAATTTTTCTAGCGCTTTCCACGCCGATGAAGGTAGTAGATATTTGTACGTGCTTTCTTGCGCTACCAACTTTTAACAGTTGAGCATTTAAAACGCTTTGCAGTTAAGCTTCAAGCTTACATTAAAGTATGAATAAGTAATTTTATCCTATACTTTTCCTTACGGCTACATTTAGCACAAAAAAAATAAAAATAATAATAAAACATAAAGTGAATAGCTTATCTCTTCAGCTACCTGAAAACATACAAAAAATACATGCTTCCTCTACGAAAAGCGATTTCGCTACAATACCCACCGCCTGCCACTTAGTTTTCTAGTAAAAGATTTATGCGCCACTCAACAGGTTTTCAGCCGTTGCCTTTGAGCATTTTTTAGTAGAAATTGCACGCCCACTTATCTCTGCTTTGGTTATATATTGCTGTAACCATGAACGCGAGTACCATAGACATACATTTCCGTTTGTACGTACTTGTTACAACACATATGTGGGTTGTGGACACCGGAGCGTATGAGTGATGGCAAACAGTGGGGCATGTTTTGCTGGGTTATTGGTGGTGTTGACTGGTTTTTTGGCCGTTTAGATACTACAAAACGGCTTTTAACACCTTTGAGGAAAAAATCGCGAATTCGTATTTCACTAGGTTAAAGCAAAGTAAGCTCTATATGAAAATTGCATTCACAATTTAACACTTGCATGCTTTTTTGAGTGTCCACGGGGCGTATGAGTGACATTTATCATTTCTTTTAGTTTGATTAATTCGATTGCAGTGTTGTTGCTATGGCTTAGAAGCTTTTTATCAAAGTGATTTCAAAATGGATTTCAATTACAATTTCAGGTAGCGTTGTTTATCATTACTTTTTTTTTTGTTAATGCTAGGTATCCTTGGATGTGTAATTAGTAATGATAGAGATATGATAAAAGGATTCAGTTAAGCTGCTTAAATATTTCTTTTGGAATTTAAAATGTACATATTTCGTGAACCAGAACTTGTTAAATAAGAGGCACATCATCGGTGTAAAATAAAATAAAATAAAATAAAATAAAATAAAATAAAATAAAATAAAATAAAATAAAATAAAATAAAATAAAATAAAATAAAATAAAATAAAATAAAATAAAATAAAATAAAATAAAATAAAATAAAATAAAATAAAATAAAATAAAATAAAATAAAATAAAATAAAATAAAATAAAATAAAATAAAATAAAATAAAATAAAATAAAATAAAATAAAATAAAATAAAATAAAATAAAATAAAATAAAATAAAATAAAATAAAATAAAATAAAATAAAATAAAATAAAATAAAATAAAATAAAATAAAATAAAATAAAATAAAATAAAATAAAATAAAATAAAATAAAATAAAATAAAATAAAATAAAATAAAATAAAATAAAATAAAATAAAATAAAATAAAATAAAATAAAATAAAATAAAATAAAATAAAATAAAATAAAATAAAATAAAATAAAATAACTTAAATTAAATTACAAATAAAAGATAATAAAATTTAGGAAAATATAATAATATTCCCGCAAAATCGAATTATATGCTTAATTTTACTTTAAAAATTTTTGCAGCATCTTTAAAATGTCTCTAGGAAAGTAATGAATAGCTGAATTAGTATATTGAAGCAGACACCCTA
>CAXKVI010000001.1:173565818-173585818 GCA_964058755.1 Campiglossa producta | reverse complement strand
CAAAATAAAATAAAGAAAAAAAAATAAACAAACTAAAACAAAGTTGTTTACGCGGCATAAGCTATGTTTATTTCGTTCATTTCATATCTTCTGCATTACATACCAATGTAATTCGCAGATAGTTTATGGAATTTTCGGAATACATAGTTTCTTGCGAATTACATTGGTATGTAATGCAGAAGATATGAAATGGACGAAATAAACATAGCTTATGCCGCGTAAACATACTCCCCGCCCTAGACGGCTTAGTCGTAAAGAGCCATAGGTGCTGGTTTGATCCGGCTCGAAGGACCATGTCTAAGCTGAAGTTAAATGGTGGGCGGAGAGTAGTTTATTATTATATGTATTTAGTTATTGGCTAAGGAGTATGAGCTGTGGCACAGTGGTTGACGTACCCAACTCACACTCCGGCGGTCAGGGTTCGAATCCCGCCGCCGCCGGTACTTTTTAATTATTAATTTTTTTATTTTATTTTTAATTTTTAATTATAAGTGGACTGTAAATTTAATTTTATTGTTGTTACTAAATTAGGGTGAGCGTTAGCACTAACGAGTTTGCAGATAGCAGCAAAAGCTGAATGACACTCAGCACTAGGCTCTGAGACAGGCATCTGGATGACTGCTCACTTTACCCACATTTTATTTATATAGGGACTGGGTCCTTCCAAAAGTATGCATAGGAGGCTAGCACAGTGCTAAAACCACGATTTGTTGAAGCGGCTATAAACTATGTATTCCGAAAATTCCATAAACTATCTGCGAATTACATTGGTATGTAATGCAGAAGATATGAAATGAACGAAATAAACATAGCTTATGCCGCGTAAAGAAAAGTAAAACAAAAAATGAAATAAAATAATATAAAAACAAGTAAGGAAAGCTGTCTTCGGCTGTGCCGAAGGCTAAATACCTTTCATCAATAAGCGTCACGGTTTTCACTGTTTGATCCCAGTACAGCCTGTGTGAATTTACCTTAAGCTCATACCGAAATTATCGGAACTATCGATTATATGGGGGCGATGTGTTATGTTGGTCCAATCTCATTGATTTTTAACACCGACATTCCACATTCTAAAATAGCAATAGTTACGAAATTTCACGTTTCTACCTATATAACTACAGGAGTTATCTACCAAAATCCGTTTATTGGAACAATCGGTTGTATGGGAGCTATGTGAAATATTTATCCCAGCTCGATGATTTTCAACATCGATTCTTCGCATATAAAAATAGCGATTCGTCCAAAATTTCACGTTCCAACGTGTTTAATTACAGGAGTTATAGCCCAAAATCCGTTTAGCGGAACAATCGATTGTATGGGAGCTATGGGAAATATTTATCCCATCTCGATGATTTTCAACATCGATATTTCACATACAAAAATAACAACACTTACAAAATTTCACGTTCCTAGGTGTTTAATTACAGGAGTTATAGCCCAAAATCCGTTTATCGGAACAATCGATTGTATGGGAGCTATATGTAATATCGGTCCGATCTTGCTGGTTCCGACAAATGATTCCTATATTGGAAAATGGTGGCCGCATACAAAATTTCAGCCAAATATCTCAAAAACTGAGTGACTAGTTTGCGTTCAAACAGACAGACAGACAGACAGACAGACAGACATACAGACAGACAGACAGACAGACAGACAGACAGACATACGGACATGGCTAAATCAACTCATCTCGTCATCCTGATCATTTCGGTATACTTATTGATGGGTCTATCTCTTCTTCTTCTCATACTTACAAACATCGGACCAAAGTTATAATATCATTTCATGTTCATGAAAGGTATAAAAAAACAAAAAAATAAAAAGTGATAAAAGTGAAACAAATTAAAATAAAAACGAAATAATAATATACAATAAAATAAAAATAAAAATTGGATTACATTGGTTGTCTATTTCCATAAAAGTCTGATATCTGAGTATGAAGAAAAAGTTGCTTATACGCCATGTCCGACATTATAAAAGCGCCTTCTACCAGACATAAAGTTTAGTTAGAATGTAGTAATAGCTTAGACCACATGCGATGCTAATATAAATAAAATTGCTTGCATGGGACTCAACGCCGTCTTTAGCCTATACTTAACCCTAGTAAACTGCAGAGTACACATAAAATCTTACAACCTTTGAAATTCTAAAGAACCTATTACTCTCACTGGTACTAAGCTAACAACGGAAACTGTGACGACAACACTCAAATAACATTTGATTTCCGTTTGCACTTAGAGTGCTTTAAGGTTTCCGTACTTGGGGAAAAGTGTTGTGGGCAACGAAAAATTACAGTTGTGGTATAAAGGTGTTTGTATGTATTCATGTTTATTTGTTTGTTTGCTTACAAATGTATGCTTTATGTCTTGAAAGCAAAACAATTGCGATATGAAGAAGACAAATGTTTGACTTCAATGCCAACTCACAGGCAAATAACAAAATTTAAATGCAAAAATATGTACGAATCGTAAACACAAGTGTGGCATGCAATGAATGCAATTGTTTATCCACATACAGGCATATCTACATGCGTGAGTGTATTTGTATGTTCACTATATCTAACATTGTACTCTGTGCCAGTTGTCTACACTTTTGCGTCTTAACATTACTTTTATGTGCCATTCAAAAATATTAAAGAAAATAAAAAAAAAATAAATCCCACTGGGAGTTGAAGTGGAAATGAAAAAGCCGCATCACAGCAGCTTGAGCATGTGTGAAAGAAAACATATTCGCTTACAAATAACTGCACTTGTGTGTTAGTAAGAGCGTTTACTTATTCTTGTTTGAATGAAAGATCATTTGTAAACGTATAAATATATATTTGATGTACGTAAATTTTTTTGAAACCACATGAGAAGGTTGATTGTGACAACCCAACAAATAAAAGGTCATGATTTTAAAAGCATTCACCTGCAATGAACTCTGAGCTCTTAAAGTTTGTTTTGGGTTAAAAAGTTTGTTGGGTGTTGCTATTATTTTCTGCTTTTCTTGCGCACAAGTTCTTACTTAACACTTGTATTCATGTTCAAAATTTTGATTGCATACACAGACATATCCTCACTACAGATAAAAACGTTCAGCAGCTCTTAAGGGATTTAACGCGAGTTTTATCGAAAGTAGTGAGTTTATAAAAATAAATAAAAACATTTGCTGTAAAATTGAGAAAAACTCATATTCGTATAATATAGACCACTACTTCTAGAAGTACTTGAAGTAGCGTGTGACAAGACTTCTTAGAACTACCAATCTGATAGGAACGAAAAATAATTGGGCAATTCACAAGATTGTCGTATTCGTCTATCGTTGTATGTTTCCATGGTTTCCAGAATTTCCAAAAAATGCAGAATTTTGACCCCAACCCAATTATATCATATTAGCCATTTCAATTTCGCCCATTTACAATACCAACCTACCTTGGCCAGAAAGTAAGCTGCATACAAAATTTCATGCAAATATCTAAAGTTTTACTGAAGTACTTTTTTTCAACCTAAGAACTTTCATATAACGAACCCTATATCTATCTCGATTATTTTTTGCCATTACGAAGTACTGTTATGTGGACAAAATTATAAGAAAGCCGGGTATAAAAATACTTTCTACTTTATATCATTTTATTTTATTTTATTTTATTTTTTTATTTTATTTTATTTTATTTTATTTTATTTTATTTTATTTTATTTTATTTTATTTTATTTTATTTTATTTTATTTTATTTTATTTTATTTTATTTTATTTTATTTATTTTATTTTATTTTATTTTATTTTATTTTATTTTATTTTATTTTATTTTATTTTATTTAATTTTATTTTATTTTATTTTATTTTATTTTATTTTATTTTATTTTATTTTATTTTATTTTATTTTATTTTATTTTATTTTATTTTATTTTATTTTATTTTATTTTATTTTATTTTATTTTATTTTATTTTATTTTATTTTATTTTATTTTATTTTATTTTATTTTATTTTATTTTATTTTATTTTATTTTATTTTATTTTATTTTATTTTATTTTATTTTATTTTATTTTATTTTATTTTATTTTATTTTATTTTATTTTATTTTATTTTATTTTATTTTATTTTATTTTATTTTATTTTATTTTATTTTATTTTATTTTATTTTATTTTATTTTATTTTATTTTATTTTATTTTATTTTATTTTATTTTATTTATTTTATTTTATTTTATTTTATTTTATTTTATTTTATTTTATTTTATTTTATTTTATTTTATTTTATTTTATTTTATTTTATTTTATTTTATTTTATTTTATTTTATTTTATTTATTTTATTTTATTTTATTTTATTTTATTTTATTTTATTTTATTTTATTTTATTTTATTTTATTTTATTTTATTTTATTTTATTTTATTTTATTTTATTTTATTTTATTTTATTTTATTTTATTTTATTTTATTTTATTTTATTTTATTTTATTTTATTTTATTTTATTTTATTTTATTTTATTTTATTTTATTTTTATTTTATTTATTTTATTTTATTTTATTTTATTTTATTTTATTATTTCCATGATTTGCAATACAAAGTTTTTGAAAAATTATTATTATTTATTTTTTTTTTTGGTTTATTTTTTTTGAACATCACAACTACATCTGAGTATAAAATATGAGTTTCCACCCGAATTAAGACATCCCTAGCTATTTTATATTAAAAATTCTTTATAATAAAGGGAAGATTGAGCTTCCGATATGTTTTTGATTGGCAGCTAATATTATTTTCTGAAATTTGATTTAGCATTTGTGTTGTCTTGGCGATAAGTACGCATTGATAAAGGGTCATTGATATACAAATTTAATAAGATTCAAACAAAGATTAAGTCATATGTGCTTGTGTTTTGCAACGACTGAAGAAGTGAAAAGTTTATGAATATTTAACACAAAGAGATAAGTTTATTGTTATGGAAAGGAGTGAATCCTTAAATCCGTAAATTTGCTTATCTTATTTCTTTTGAATGACAACTTATGAGAGTACAGCTAGCAACAATATCCACTTATTTTTGAAAAGTTGAGAAGAGTTCAAAGAATTCTTTGATTTCATTTTTGGCTACAAGTTTTTACCCAAAACACTTTTCGTTCTCAGAGCTTAAAAATAATAATTTTTTTCAAGTGTTTTAAAAAATATTTCTGTGAAAATAATTATTTGATTTCTATTTTGTAATTTTCAGATACGAGGACATGTACAACAATCCATCAAAAGGTACCAATCAGGAACATCGTGATGTTGTACTCGATATATTATCAGATGCACGAGTGGTTGGTCCACTAATGCAGACCGGTTTATTTCATGCCGATGTTAATCGTCGCAATTATATGTATGTGTTTGGACATAATAGCGCATCCGGACCGCATGCTAGTGTAAGTAAAGATCTCTATGTATGTATATATTTTAAAAATTTTAATAATCGAAATTTCGATGGTCTAGAGGTATCTATGTACATATTTTCGGCGAGATAACAACTAAAACATTATCATATTTGTATATCCGGGACTATCTCGCGAAACGTTTGCCCGATTTTGATGAAATTTGGCATCGGGATAGTATGGTTGGTTTAAGACTTTTTACTTGGGTGTTGCCAATAGGGGCGGTTTTTAGTGTTGCCACTTATTTTAATTTTTGTTTAAGTATTGCGCAAGGTATGCCAATATGAGTATCAAATGAAAGGTGTTGTCGGCGACATGCAAATCAAAATACCGACCAGGGTTTGCCATTTTACCGGATTGTATTTTTTGGGGTCATTTTGGGATCATTTGGGGGTACGTTTAGGAAAATTTTAGGGTCATTTTGGGATTATTTAAGGGTCTTTTTGGCATCATTCTGGGATAACTTTTTAATCATTTTGGGGTCAGGTTGGGATCATTTTGGCGTCATTTGGGGATAACTTCTGGATCATTTTGGGGCCATGTTGGGATCATTTTGTGATCATTTAAAAGTCTCTTTGGGGTCATTTTGGGATCATTTTGGGTTAATTTTGGGTTCATATTTAAGGGTCTTTTGGGGTAATTTTGGTATAGTTTTGGGATCATTTTGGGATCATTTTGGGATTATTTTTAGTTTATTTTGGGATCATTTTGGGGGTAATTTTGGGATCATTTTGTGATCATTTTGGGGTCGTTTTGTTTTAAGTTTTGGCTAATTTTGGGATCTTTTTTGGGTCATTTTGAACACCTTAACCGATTTCAATGAAACTTGGCATAGATATAGTATGCTTGATTCTAAAACTGTCCACTTGGGTGTTGCCACTTGGGTCGGTTTACAGGGTTGCCACCTTTCCCATTTTTTTAATATTACCTTCAGCCGCATACCAATCATGACGTCTTAAAAATGATTTGGCACCTAGGGTTGTCACCTTACTGCATTTTATTTATTACTTCGTATATTAACCGATTTGGATAAAATTTTGTATGAGGATAGTATACTTCATTCTCTTTTACTCCAATATTCCACTTAATGCGGTTTCTCATGTTGCCACCTATTTTTTATTTTTTTTTTCTAATTTATTTTGAAAAGTTTAAGGTTGGTAAGTAAGACCTTTGAAACAATAGCTCGAGAAAAAAAATTCAATTAAAATTGTATGTGCTCCAATTAAAGATGTTCGACCCTCCTTCTTTCTCATACACTTTATTTCCACAGCTTTTTATCGATATGCACAAAATTACACGCATTAGCAACCATAAGTCATACAGCTTACTGCTTTAGCTTTTACGCTTAATGCCTTTTATTTGGTATTTATATCTAAGGTAATTTATTCTGTCATTCTTCGACTGTTAATGTTTCGCAAAAATACTTGTAATTCGCGATGTCACTTAATTTACTTCTCGTAATCAATAAAAAAAAAATGTGAAAAATTGTTTTGCAATACTCGATGGAATACACACACATACATAAATATGTATTCATATGTGTGCGTGTATACATGTGTGTTCATACTTTGGTATAATAAAGAGATTTATTTTAACGACTTTACCCAAACGGTCGAACACAACATGCTTTCCAGCTTCAACGACAACAAGAAGAGCTACTTTACAATGTGTGTTATGGGCAAGTCCACGTTACTTCAACCGCGAAACAATTACTCGAAGATGAGCCAACTCCACGGCAAGGAAGAACACATTTTAGTAAGCCTACCATTGGAAGTATCCAATATGTATTTCGTCTATCAAGAAGTTGTACAGAGACATACTAGGGAAATCCATGAGGGAACTAACTCTATCACAGCAAAGGGCCATTTTTTTCTTCAAGTTAAATTTAACATTTATCTGCCTGATAAATTGTGTTTAATGAGTAGATAAATAATAATGTTTGTATGAGAAAACGGTCCTTAGACCTTTTAGCATCATCGTGAACTAAACCTGAATGTTTTTGTGGATTTACCCATACCAATTTATACATAACACATACTCGAACATCGCCCTACTGACAAACTGCCTTGTTATAGCGGAACGACAAAGGGCATTCAAACGTACACAAAAGCGTTTTTCTACGGTAGAAGCATCTTTGGTAAAGCGTTAACAATACACTTGCGCTACGAGTACTATGACGAAAACAATTGGTGTGCAGAGAATAAGTATGGTAACCTATATTATACTCAGCTTTTCCAAATACAATATGCATTTATAAGTGAGTTTTTGTTAAATTCTGCAACTAGGTATACATAGAAGAATGAGTTCAAGCAAAATTGAGACCAGAAATACATTCATCAAATTGTTACTACGAATATAAGTTCCTAGAAAATATAATTAGCTCTAGTACTGAAAATTTGTTTGAAAGGGAGTCAATTAAAAGTAATCGAACAAGCAAATTGCATACACATAAAGAAACAGTAAATCCTGAATAACACTACTACTTTTCATTTTGTTTTATGATCATACTCTCTTTAATTTTTCTTGATTGAATGTAAATGCACAGCTTAAAACTGGGAAATCTTATTTGAAAGTTTATTGCATCCACAAAATTTGAAAAAATTTTACATAAATATATTTTTGCAAGTTAGTATATTCCCATTGTACTCTTTCTGATACAGTTTTTAGATTAATATTCCTTCAATTTCTCTTTCAAAATTTCCAAAGTAAATTTTTTAAAATTTTCGTTGAGTCAGAAACATGAATGTGTAGCAAATTTGTTGCGTATACGCCACGGTGTCTGTTGTTCAGTGCAATCCATTCTTCTATCTGGCTCAATAAAAATTTTGAAATTTTTAGAAATTCCATTTTTAAATATTTTCGTTCCGCCAGAAACATGAATTTGTAGCACATTCGTTTTTCTGGCACAATTTTCAAAGATTGAACTACACATTCATGAAAATGGCAGGGTACGACCAAGCAGGTTATTCTGGATAAAGAGCGCTTAGGTGTGCCGTTTGAAACATGCAAGCTAACGTTGAAGGAGTACACACTCCGTCAAGCCAACGAAAGATGACAATAGTCCCCAAACAAACCTGATGATGAGGACGAGGAAACGGTGAATCACCTCATCTGCAACTGCGCGGTTTTAAGCGACGCGAACACGCGCTTTTTGGGAATTCCCTTCCTGGATAGCCTACGCCAGATCGCGGAGGTGGACATAAAGGACTTGATGGCCTTCATAAAGTCATCCAAGTGGTTCGAAGAGGAGTAACGGTGTCGGTTTAGGAGTGTCGGTTTAGGAGTGACAGTCCCGAGATTCTGCTATGTGGAAAGTCCCAACAACTCGGGGATTTTCCATATGGCTGCGTCCCGGGACTGACTTTCCTAGTGTTGGTGGTATCACAACGGGCCTTACGAAATTGACCTTGGTGTGCCTCTGCGGCAGACCCATGAAACTAACCTAACCTAAATATCGCGAGATCCGCTTGACAGTATTGTTGACGCTTAGACTATCCACTTGGGTGTTGCCACTTGGGGCGGTTTAGACTGTTGTTACCCATCTCATTTTTTTCAATATTGAGCAAAATATGCCAATATGGGGATCAAATGAAAGTCATTTTTGGCGACATACCAACTGAATCATTTTCAAGTAGGGTTGCCGCCAAGGGTTGCAATTGTCATATTGTACTTGAATATTTTGGGGTAATTTTGGGATCATATTGGGATAAGTTAAGGGCAATTTTGGGGCATTTTGGGATAATGTTGGGATCGTTTTTGGGACCATTTTGGACCGCTTTGACGGTTTCGATGAAATTTGGGACGGTTAACAGGGTTGCCACCAATTGGATTTTTTTTTATTCAGCAAGGTGTGACAATATTGGTATCAAACCGTTATATGATCATGAATGAGGAATTTGACAACATCGTCGAAAAGAAAGAAGCCTTCGGTCCCCTACAATTCGAAAGATTCAGTCGCTACGATGTTACATATCTAGATTACATGACCTAAATGGCTTCGGCGGACCTCAAAGTATGGGCATCTCTGATACTAGATCCCAGCTATCCCCCGATCAAAACAAAATCTCGAAATAGATCACGGTCTAATATTTTTTATTAGCATTCTTTACACCTTAATTAAGCAAACATATCCTTATATATATTTCTATTATATCCTTTCTAACGTAAACTTGTATGCACAAAGATATCTAAATATTTATATACCACTTATAAATGAATATTTCAAAGCTAAGTTGTATACGTTTCTTTACGCATTTACGCTCTCACGCATTTGCTAGTTATGAATACTTGGACAAATATTTGTAGACAGGAAGCTATCATCATGTGTCTGGATGCGTGCTTTTAACATAAGCAAAAGAAATGTCGTTTTTCTAAAGAAACAGTATGAACAAGATTGTGCGTTGACAAAGCAAAAGTAGAACATTAAATTTAAAAAAGTTAAAGGAAAAAGTCATCGTGTGTAAATATGTTTGTGATTCTTTCTCCTCTAATTCCACACGGACCTCAATGTTAAAAATTATGACTTTGTAGAAATTGTGGTGGTTTGTTCGGAGAAAACTTGATGCAGTATGGCAGATATATTTATGTATGCAGTGTCCAAAATTAAGCAGAAAATATAAAGAGATAAATAAAATTAGAGAGAGAGAGGTCTCGAGAAGTCTAAAGCCTTTGTAAAGTTCAAAATTAAGCAGAAAATATAAAGAGATAAATAAAATTAGAGAGAGAGAGGTCTCGAGAAGTCTAAAGCCTTTGTAAAGTTCAAAATTAAGCAGAAAATATAAAGAGATAAATAAAATTAGAGAGAGAGAGGTCTCGAGAAGTCTAAAGCCTTTGTAAAGTTCAAAATTAAGCAGAAAATATAAAGAGATAAATAAAATTAGAGAGAGAGAGGTCTCGAGAAGTCTAAAGCCTTTGTAAAGTTATAAGTTATTCGATTAATATTCCGTAGAAATCACCACAACTCCTTCGGAATGTATTTTTTTTTTTTTGAAAGTTTTGGGCATCAGAAATAGCTAACACGAAACTTGAAAGCAGATCTGCCTTCCTTCAACTTTCGCAATCAATCTGCCGTCTGTGCTTATGTGAGGTTTTGCAAAGTCTGCATACTTTTAGGCGCTGCCTACAATTCGCAATATGTCATTAGTCTAGCATAAATCTGGGATGTGTCGTGATCTCTTTATAGGTCGAATCAGGGTTTGGCCACTTCGAATAAACAATTATTCAAACTACAAAAAAAGTTTTCATCATTTATAAAATTTTGAGTAATGAGGGACAGGTTATTTTTTATTAAAAAAGAAGTAAGGAAAACTACATTCGGCTGTGCCGAAGGCTATATACCTTTCATGAATAAGCGTCACGATTTTCACTATTCGATCCCCAGTACAGCCTGTGTGAATTTAACTTTAACTCATACCGAAATTATTGGAAATATCGATTATATGGGGGCGATGTGTTATGTTGCTCCAATCTCAATGATTTTTAACATCGATATTCCACATTCTAAAAGAGCAATAGTTACTAGTAATTTCACGTTCCTACCTATATATTTACAGGAGTTATCTACCTAAATCCGTTTATCGGAACAATCGATTGTATGGGAGCTATAGGTATGTAATATCGGTCCGATCTTGATGGTTCCAACAAATGATTCCTATATTAGAAAATGGTGGCCGCATACCAAAGACAGACAGACGGAGAGACGGACATGGCTAAATCGACTCATCTCGTTATCCTGATCATTTCGGTATACTTATTGATGAGTCCATATCTTCTTGTTCTCATACTTACAAACATCGGCCCAAAGTTATAATGCCATTTCATCTTCATGAAAGGTATAATAAGATGTTACCAAAATAATCCCAAAAACAGTGATAAGTGATCCAAAACAGTTCAGAAATTTTCCGGCAACATTGCCAAACAATACCGAAACAATCCAAAAACAGTTTCGAAAACAGTTTCGAAATAGTTCCGAAAATGGGTATTTGATTTGTTTGAATAACCAATAACCAATCACTCATTATATACAAATTAAAATTAAGGTATACTAACTACTATATAGATTATAACATAGGGCATGGAACGATATATTTTCCGTCAATCTCTGAGCTCTAAAAACACTGCATATTTTTAGGCGCTATTATTTTTAATACAGAAATTTCCAGACATGATTGTATAGATTATATTCACTACTTGCTTAGCAGCCATATTTATTTCGCAGAGGGTTGTAAATTGGAAAAAAAAAAGTATTCACCATTGAAAAGCTGTTACTCAATAATTTTCGATCTCTCTATCTTAACGTTGCCTGCACTTTGATTAGACACTTTTTATGCATTCCACAGTTTTTATAACAGCAAAGATATTTGACAAAAAAAAAACTCAAGCAAACAAAAGTACATAGTTGAGTAATACAACTCCATTATTAATGTCCATTTGATGTTCAAATTTTCGTTTGATTACGTAGCAGTATTTTTTCAATGCTCTTATATCCCGTTATCATTGCCCCACATACCGCATGCTTTTTCACAAATTTGTCCAGCTTTATAAATAAGTGGCGACCTGCAGAGCAATGCGTCATCGTCAATGTCTTCAACAACGTTAAAATGCTCGTTCCAACTACTGCACACTTATTACCAATTCGGATGTTGTCACCGTTACCCCTATATACCGTTATTCTTGTATTTATTTTTTTGCCGTTATGTACTTGCTTTCGCTAAAGGCGTGACTGCAACATGAACAAGATGATCATGGTTTTTTTTGGGGACTTCTTTTTCAACCGAAAATTTTATTTTTCAGTTAATGCATTTCATTCATTTCATATTGCTCCGTTTGTGCACTTACAAGTTTTCTTGCGTACATTTTTTGTATTTGCACAAGTATTCGTGTTTATTTTGTATGTTATTTCACATATGTGTTCGCCTTGTATACAAACAAAATAAAAATCGCATGAAACGTGACTGTGTTTTATGGGTAACATTGGAAAACGAAATGAAAATATGAGTCTTCGATTTGTTCGATTTCTTCAACATATTTTTACACGAAAAAAAAAAAAAAAAATAAAATAAAATAAAATAAAATAAAATAAAATAAAATAAAATAAAATAAAATAAAATAAAAAAAAAATAAAATAAAATAAAATAAAATAAAATAAAATAAAATAAAATAAAATAAAATAAAATAAAATAAAATAAAATAAAATAAAATAAAATAAAATAAAATAAAATAAAATAAAATAAAATAAAATAAAATAAAAAAAAAAAATAAAATAAAATAAAATAAAATAAAATAAAATAAAATAAAATAAAATAAAATAAAATAAAATAAAATAAAATAAAATAAAATAAAATAAAATAAAATAAAATAAAATAAAATAAAATAAAATAAAATAAAATAAAATAAAATAAAATAAAATAAAATAAAATAAAATAAAATAAAATAAAATAAAATAAAATAAAATAAAATAAAATAAAATAAAATAAAATAAAATAAAATAAAATAAAATAAAATAAAATAAAATAAAATAAAATAAAATAAAATAAAATAAAATAAAATAAAATAAAATAAAATAAAATAAAATAAAATAAAATAAAATAAAATAAAATAAAATAAAATAAAATAAAATAAAATAAAATAAAATAAAATAAAATAAAATAAAATAAAATAAAATAAAATAAAATAAAATAAAATAAAATAAAATAAAATAAAATAAAATAAAATAAAATAAAATAAAATAAAATAAAATAAAATAAAATAAAATAAAATAAAATAAAATAAAATAAAATAAAATAAAATAAAATAAAATAAAATAAAATAAAATAAAATAAAATAAAATAAAATAAAATAAAATAAAATAAAATAAAATAAAATAAAATAAAATAAAATAAAATAAAATAAAATAAAATAAAATAAAATAAAATAAAATAAAATAAAATAAAATAAAATAAAATAAAATAAAATAAAATAAAATAAAATAAAATAAAATAAAATAAAATAAAATAAAATAAAATAAAATAAAATAAAATAAAATAAAATAAAATAAAATAAAATAAAATAAAATAAAATAAAATAAAATAAAATAAAATAAAATAAAATAAAATAAAATAAAATAAAATAAAATAAAATAAAATAAAATAAAATAAAATAAAATAAAATAAAATAAAATAAAATAAAATAAAATAAAATAAAATAAAATAAAATAAAATAAAATAAAATAAAATAAAATAAAATAAAATAAAATAAAATAAAATAAAATAAAATAAAATAAAATAAAATAAAATAAAATAAAATAAAATAAAATAAAATAAAATAAAATAAAATAAAATAAAATAAAATAAAATAAAATAAAATAAAATAAAATAAAATAAAATAAAATAAAATAAAATAAAATAAAATAAAATAAAATAAAATAAAATAAAATAAAATAAAATAAAATAAAATAAAATAAAATAAAATAAAATAAAATAAAATAAAATAAAATAAAATAAAATAAAATAAAATAAAATAAAATAAAATAAAATAAAATAAAATAAAATAAAATAAAATAAAATAAAATAAAATAAAATAAAATAAAATAAAATAAAATAAAATAAAATAAAATAAAATAAAATAAAATAAAATAAAATAAAATAAAATAAAATAAAATAAAATAAAATAAAATAAAATAAAATAAAATAAAATAAAATAAAATAAAATAAAATAAAATAAAATAAAATAAAATAAAATAAAATAAAATAAAATAAAATAAAATAAAATAAAATAAAATAAAATAAAATAAAATAAAATAAAATAAAATAAAATAAAATAAAATAAAATAAAATAAAATAAAATAAAATAAAATAAAATAAAATAAAATAAAATAAAATAAAATAAAATAAAATAAAATAAAATAAAATAAAATAAAATAAAATAAAATAAAATAAAATAAAATAAAATAAAATAAAATAATATAAAATAAAATATAATAAAACTTAATTAAATTAAACCGAACTAAATTAAATAAAAAAAAACATATAAAATAAAATAAAATTTACAAAAAAACAAGTAAGGAAGTCTAAGTTCGGGTGAACCGAACATTCAATACCCAGCGGTAATTTTTAGAACGGGATAACAATCATTAGGTCCGACAGACAGACGAACGGACATGCCTGAATGAACTCCTCTTTTCAAACTAAGAACTTTCATATATGGAACTCTATATCTATCTCGATTATTTTGTGCCGTTACAAACTACCGTTATGTGAACAAAATTAATATACCCTTGTGCTAGTACTAGTACGCTGGGTATAAAAAATAAAACAAAATAATAGAAAAAAATATTAAAATAAAATAATATAATATTGATTCAAACTTTCTCAATGAAATGTCTCCACATACATACATTTTTTTCGGAAGCGAAACCTTTATTTTTGTAACATTTATTTTCATTATTTCTCACTTAAATGACAATATGTTTACCTACAGTCAGGAAGTCTCTAACGAAGGGCATGTATGTATGCCTCAGAGATTTTCATGTTAGAAATGCTAAATTATCTTGGCTTACGCTTCACCATTCATTGCTATTAAGTTGTAAGATTTTTTTAGCTAACATGCTTAGTTATAAACAATTTTTCTACAGAAGCACACTAAAAGGATAAATAAATAAGTTTATGCGGAATGCAGAATAAATAAGTACTATGCATTTACTAGGAGTTTTATACTTGGCAAATATTTTTGTTATATTTCAAATATACACTTGTAGTTGTGTACTTGGGACTCCTTACAAGTTTGGCTGTTTGCCAAATAAACTAAAGGACGTTTAAAAATATATCAAATGTGTATTAGCGCTAAGGTTGCGCATTAGTATGCAGTAGTTCTGAGCAAAACTAAGTATCCGGTCTGTATACAAAAGTTTGATATATTTATAATAACTTTCTAGTCCAAATTAAACTTGATATATAAGGCACAAACTGAGATACTAGATGAAGATACAAGAAAGAATAATGCGAAATGCATGGAGAAATATTTGACTACAAAAAAAAAAAAAACAGACGAAAATAAATAAACTAAAATTCCTTTTATTTGAGGTATGGTCTTAATATCTGTGGCAATGAGTAATAAAAGCAAATGTCGACTTAGGATATCATTTGTAAATGATAATATTGATATGATAGATTTTGATTTCATTCAAGATTTTACGTATTCAAAAAGCTTTAAATTTATTTATTGTTTAAATAACTTTTCTACTTACTTAACTTTTTTACTAAAGAACAAGTAAGGAAAGCTGTTTCGGCTGTGCCGAAGGCTATATACCTTTCATGAATAAGCGTCACGATATTCACTGTTCGATCCCCAGTACTGCCTGTGTGAATTTAACTTTAACTCATACCGAAATTATCGGAACTATCGATTATATGGGGGCGATGTGTTTTGTTGGTCCAATCTCATTGATTTTTAACATCGACATTCCACTTTCTAACAGAGCAACAGTTACGAAATTTCACGACCCTACCTATATAATTATAGGAGTTATAGCCCAAAATCCGTTTATCGGAACAATCGATTGTATGGGGGCTATGTGAAATATTTATCTCATCTCAATGATTTTCAACATCGCTATTTCACATATAAAAATAGCAATACTTACAAAATTTCACGTTCCTAGCTTTATAATTACAGGAGTTATAGCCCGAAATCCGTTTATCGAAACAATCGATTGTAGGGGAGCTATATGAAATATATATCCCATCTCAATGATTTTCAACATCGATATTTCACATATAAAAACATCAATAGCTACAAAATTTCACGTTGCTAGCTCTTTAATTACAGAAGTTATAGCCCGAAATCCGTTTATCGGAACAATCGATTGTATGGGAGCTATATGAAATATTTATCCCATCTCAATGATTTTCAACATCGATATTTCGCATATAAAAGCATCAACACCTACAAAATTTCACGTTACTAGCTCTTTAATTACAGAAGTTATAGCCCGAAATCCGTTTATCGGAACAATCGATTGTATGGGAGCTATATGAAATATTTATCCCATCTCAATGATTTTCAACATCGATATTTCACATATAAAAACATCAATACCTACAAAATTTCACGTTACTAGCTCTTTAATTACAGAAGTTATAGCCCGAAATCCGTTTATCGGAACAATCGATTGTATGGGAGCTATATGAAATATTTATCCCATCTCAATGATTTTCAACATCTATATTTCACATATAAAAACATCAATATCTACAAAATTTTACGTTACTAGCTCTTTAATTACAGAAGTTATAGCCCGAAATCCATTTATCGGAACAATCGATTGTATGGGGGCTATGAGTAGTTTTAGTCCGATCTTGCTGGTTCCGACGAATGATTATTCTCATATAAAATAACGCCTCAATACCAAATTTCATCGAGATATCTCTAAAATTGAGGGACTAGTTTGCGTACAAACAGACGGACAGAAGGACAGACGGACGGACGGACAGACGGACATGGCTAAATCGAATCAACTCATCGTCCTGATCATAACGGTATACTTATTAGTGGGTCTATCTCTTCTTCTTCTCATACTTACAAACATCGGATCAAAGTTATAATACCATTTCATGTTCATGAAAGGTATAAAAATAGTCCACATTTTAATACAATTTTAAATGAAATGATTTCAAACCTCACTCTCCTTATCTTCCATACACGTCGACCTTTCGGCATGCGTGTATGCGCTCCAAGCACTTTTAGAGCTTTTAAAGCTGCGCCTACGGCTGCACTCACTTGATCATTTCGTAGTTCTTTTCCTTAAAAAAAAAAAAAAAACAAATTGGGAAGTACAACAAAAAAGTTCAATAATGACGCCTTTGGCACATATAAACTTTTATTTTCCATTTTCTTGTATTGTAAACATGCACCACATGACTTGCCACAAATCTTTTGTTGTATGAATATTTAGCCGCAAAAATGACACTCAAGTGGGCACATCACACAATGGACTTAAAAACATGAAGTTTCTTTTGTACAACTTTCTAAAGTTTAGGCCCAAAGCATGTTGTGCAAATAGAGTGCACTAACAAAAGGCCATGCTTCTGCGAAAATAAAAACTTGAACTTTTGTGTATGAAAATGATTTTATACGCCTAACTCTACAAAAGCTCGGCTGTTTGTCACACAAATATGCCTACATTCATTTGCACACATTACGAAAAAGAAAAATATTTTTCGTTATTTACAACTAATATTTGAGCCCCTCAAAACACAAGTGGCATAAGTCCACCTTTTCTTGAATTGAGATATTGAGGGGTTTGTGTTGTTAGCTAATAGGGGATAGCCCCAATTTCGCATACCTTTAGCATGTTATATAGAACACATTTTCCTCTACATAGTGTCATGCCTAACATAAAAAAACGAAAACTGGACTTATGCCACTTGTGCTTTAAACGGCTTTAATAATTGGCAAAGGAGTATGCCAGCTGTGATTTATTAGTTTTCAAATGGGTTGTTTATTTACACTTTTTAGTACATAAATGTACGACTTTGATAACAACTTATAATTCTTTGAAAAAAAAAAAAAAAAAAAAACTGGTTGGTGTTGAATTATGACAATATAAAAACGCCTGGTGGAAAACTTACGATGCCTTTACCCATTATTGTACGTTATTTTACTTTTTTAATTTTTTAAGTCTTTATTTTATTTTACTAAATTTTTTCTTGTTTTAATTGTTTTTAATTTTTTTGTTTTATTTTATCTTTTTTTATTTTTTTTTTTAATTTATCAAATTTTATTTTTTTACCTTTAAATTGTTTTATTTTATTTTGTTTTACTTTATTTTAACCACTTTTTCACTTTATTTTATTTTATTTTTTATTAACTTTTTTTTAATTTCTTTTTTTTTTAAATTTATTTTATTGTTTTATTTTGGTGGAAAACGTACGATTCCCTTACCCATTATTATACTTTATTTAACTTTTTTAAATTTTTAATTTAATTTAATTTATTTATTTTATCTTTAATTAAATTTATTTTATTTGGTTTTACTTTATTTTATTTTATTTTTTATTTTATTTTTATTATTTTATTTATTTATTTTATTTTATTTTATTTTATTTTATTTTATTTTATTTTATTTTATTTTATTTTATTTTATTTTATTTTATTTTATTTTATTTTATTTTATTTTATCTTTAATTAAATTTATTTTATTTGGTTTTACTTTATTTTATTTTATTTTTTATTTTATTTTTATTATTTTATTTATTTATTTTATTTTATTTTATTTTATTTTATTTTATTTTATTTTATTTTATTTTATTTTATTTTATTTTATTTTATTTTATTTTATTTTATTTTATTTTATTTTATTTTATTTATTTTATTTTATTTTATTTTATTTTATTTTATTTTATTTTATTTTATTTTATTTTATTTTATTTTATTTTATTTTATTTTATTTTATTTTATTTTATTTTATTTTATTTTATTTTATTTTATTTTATTTTATTTTATTTTATTTTATTTTATTTTATTTTATTTTATTTTATTTTATTTTATTTTATTTTATTTTATTTTATTTTATTTTATTTTATTTTATTTTATTTTATTTTATTTTATTTTATTTTATTTATTTTATTTTATTTTATTTTATTTTATTTTATTTTATTTTATTTTATTTTATTTTATTTTATTTTATTTTATTTTATTTTATTTATTTTATTTTATTTTATTTTATTTTATTTTATTTTATTTTATTTTATTTTATTTTATTTTATTTTATTTTATTTTATTTTATTTTATTTTATTTTATTTTATTTTATTTTATTTTATTTTATTTTATTTTATTTTATTTTATTTTATTTTATTTTATTTTATTTTATTTTATTTTATTTTATTTTATTTTATTTTATTTTATTTTATTTTATTTTATTTTATTTTATTTTATTTTATTTATTTTATTTTATTTTATTTTATTTTATTTTATTTTATTTTATTTTATTTTATTTTATTTTATTTTATTTTATTTTATTTTATTTTATTTTACTTTATTTTATTTTATTTTATTTTATTTTACTTTATTTTATTTTATTTTATTTTAATTTATTTTATTTTATTTTATTTTATTTTATTTTATTTTATTTTATTTTATTTTGATTTATTTTATTTTATTTTATTTTATTTTATTTTATTTTATTTTATTTTATTTTATTTTATTTTATTTTATTTTATTTTATTTTGATTTATTTTATTTTATTTTATTTTATTTTATTTTATTTTATTTTATTTTATTTTATTTTATTTTATTTTATTTTATTTTATTTTATTTTATTTTATTTTATTTTATTTTATTTTATTTTATTTTATTTTATTTTATTTTATTTTATTTTATTTTATTTTATTTTATTTTATTTTATTTTATTTTGATTTATTTTATTTTATTTTATTTTATTTTATTTTATTTTATTTTATTTTATTTTATTTTATTTTATTTTATTTTATTTTATTTTATTTTATTTTATTTTATTTTATTTTATTTTATTTTATTTTATTTTATTTATTATTAGTTTTTACTTTATTTTATTTTATTTTATTTTATTTTATTTTTTATTTTATTTTATTTTATTTTATTTTATTTTATTTTATTTTATT
>CAXKVI010000001.1:173558318-173560818 GCA_964058755.1 Campiglossa producta | reverse complement strand
TTATTTTATTTTATTTTATTTTATTTTATTTTATTTTATTTTATTTTATTTTATTTTATTTTATTTTATTTTATTTTATTTTATTTTATTTTATTTTATTTTATTTTATTTTATTTTATTTTATTTTATTTTATTTTATTTTATTTTATTTTATTTTATTTTATTTTATTTTATTTTATTTTATTTTATTTTATTTTATTTTATTTTATTTTTATTTTATTTTATTTTATTTTATTTTATTTTATTTTATTTTTATTTTATTTTATTTTATTTTATTTTATTTTATTTTATTTTATCTAGTTTGAATTTGCTTTATTTTATTTTATATTATTTTACTTATATTTCGATTCTTTTGTTTCACTTTATTTTTATTTTTATTTTTATTTTGCTTTTTTTAATAAAATTTTTTAGTGTCAAATTCGTATGTGTAAATCATAAGTTTCTAATTGTAGCCTCAACAAATTCATGTCACGCCAGTGGGCAAGTTTTTTGGCAAATGTCCAATGTTAAAACTAGATAAGTAACAAAGTGAGAAAGATAATAATTGCTGAGTCCACAATGACAAAAAAGGTTTAGAAGTTTTGAATGAATGCGGTACAAGGATATTAGACAAACGAATTTCTGGGGACATGTTGTGCCAACAAAGCACGACCGAACAGTAAACAAGTAATTCAAAACACACACACAAATCTGTGTGTACTTATATAAATATAACTGGATATTGTAAATATGTACATAGTATAGGCGTGCAGTTAGCAGCTGTAATACTAGCCAAAACTTTATATGTTTGTGTTTACAACTAAAAAGTAAACATGCAGACACTCTCACGCGCACATACATATATTTACTCATGTATTTGTTAAGAAAGCGTTATACTTAGAAGCACGTAGATTTTTGGGATTTCAGTTGCCTTGAGGTCACACTCAAACACGTACCAACATTCTTTCGAGGTAACGAAAATATGTCCTTGTCACTGCAGCTTCGCTTGAAATTATGTGATTTCATGTGTGTGTGTGTGTGTTGCCCTTCTTAGGTTATGTCTTGCGGCAATAAAACCACATATTCGCACGTAATTGCAGTGGCAAGGAAATGTCTAAGAAAAGCCGGAAGTGTCGTTGTGTTAGTTTGAAAGCGAAAGTGTAAATTTATCTTAGACATTATTGGCAAAAAATGTTGTAAAAAATGCAGAGCGAAAAGTAAAAATATAATTCTAGAAAGTTTTATAATAGAGCGAAAAATGTTTTAAATTACAGTAAAAATAAAAAAAAAACGAAAAACTTAAGACACGAACTTGACATTCGGAAATTTCGTTGAAGAAATGAAAATAGAAATTTATATATAGAAGCAAAAACAACATTGGTGCGGGAAGAATACATAGCGGAAAGGTAAAGCAGGGAGAATATGAGAACTAAGAAAAATTAAAGTAAGCCGGATATACCCATCCTACTCACAAGTAGAATGACGAGAGAGAAAACGAGTTTAGGAAGGGAGAAAGCAGATGAATCAGGGACGACGGGGAAAGGGGTGCTGAAAGGGCATTGGTATAGTTTCAGTACCACTGCCAGTATTAGTATCATCAGTAGCAGTAACACTATACTCTTAACAACGAAAATGTCCAATTTGCTCTGAATCGAAAAATTCATTTACATTTTTAAATTGACTTGTGTTATTTTTTACACAGAAGGGAGACAAAACCAAAAGCTCTTGCATGTACTATAGCCAAAATTTTGTATTATATTTTTATGCTGGATCATGCAAATAAATGAATAAAAGCCTACTAAATGATTTTCCATTTTCGCCTTTTAGCACAAATTAGCCACAACAACCGAATTGTTCGACCTTTATGGCATTTATGTACATGAAAAATATCCCAAATAAAAAATTGCCATTGAACTAAACAAAAATGGTTGTTTAATTGGGTTGTAACCTTTTTGTTGGAATATCGCTATCAGCAAAGCCTGATAGTTTGCTATGTTAAAGCATTAGGGCCCACCTTATGTTATGAAGAAATTTTTGGGTAAGCTTCAATTAAAGATCGCTCGTAGTGGCAGCATTTTTAAGGTCATGAAAATTTGGTCCCCAACTATTAAAACATCAAGTTTTATAAACATTATCGTTTATAAGATCTTGAGATAGAACATATATTTTTAGATTATCTTTAACCTCTTTCACACTCTGTTAAGGATTTGAATTTCAAACGCTTGACTGTATATAAATCTATATCCAAATATACGATTAAAACAAATTTTTATAAAGGAATTTTCTATGACCTAACTAATATTTCTAGTTGGTATTTTAATAAAAATGTCAAACCAAGGATTACCCTAATATACATACATAGGCACGTGTTACTACCTAGCGGCATAAATTTAGCAAATTTTGAAAACAATTTCCTTTTACAAAACTCATTGTAAATGAATATGGGAAATAATGTTGGGGAAAAATAGTGGAATTCATCAAACCTTATAAAAATCTTTATAAAGCATGCAAGCGTATAACT
>CAXKVI010000001.1:173550748-173555748 GCA_964058755.1 Campiglossa producta | reverse complement strand
TGCATGTTTGTATGGTGTAAGCAAACATACATAGGTAATGCTCCTTAAAACATGCTTTGAAAATACTTACTGGTATATGTAGGCTAATGTATACGCGAATAGATATATCCCTGGGGAGATATACTTAAATATCTTAAGATGAGTAAATATTTAAGCAATATTATTTATTCAAGTCCTTGAAGAAGGTAGTATTGACATGTACATATTAGTTAATACAGACTATCAGCATTCACTTTTTTGGTATTTTTGAAATAATGACTTCCATGTCTTTATAAATTTGTAATTTCTTAAATATTTCGTATAGAAACATATCTACATACATACGTAGGTGTGGCTACTATCACATTTCAAACCCCTGTAGTGTTTCCTCTTGAAATTTTGTTTTAAAATACTAACTTTTATGAGGTGCATGTATTCATATACATAATTGGCTTCTTTTGTTTTTCTTTTATATGAGCACAAAGCAAATATTTTAGCATAAATACTGTGTTATGTTAGATATAATAAGATACTCTCCAGCATTTTAGTACACAAAATATTAATTAGAGTCTTACTGGTTCGCCCTTTTAGACATTTTCAATATTTCTCTTTGTATTAATCTTGCACTAATACGCTTTCCAAGTCTTTAATATGTTCGTCCTGCGTCACGACCATGAACAGATATCAAAAAGCATTTCGTTAGTACCAGCACACAAAAGTATCTATTTATTACATACCCAAGCATGTATTCACTTCTGTTCATCAATTAGAGTGCAGCAAGCGTATTACGGTGGTAAATCAAGCAGAATGCAGCTAAGATTTTCTTGCTTGTGATTTGTGCTAAAAGAATTCCATATGACTGGTAACTTCATTTTGTCGGATTTTGTTCTACATAAGGAATACAAACGCGTAAGAAGACTTGAAATTGTAAAAATAGCGCAATGGAATGCATGCCTTTTAATTTTATGAGTTTGTGTTTGTTGGTTCTTGCGATTCAACTGTGTGCTCATTTTGTCTAGAAAAACTGTCAAGCATCAGCTTACATTATGTTTGATTACCATCTACAAAGAGGTTTACAAATCGTTATGCTTATCTAACAGCATAATACGCGCTCATATCGTTTTTTATAAATGCATCACCATGAATGTACTTAAGCCTAAGGATGTGAGCCGTTTTTAACAACAACAGGCGCATATAAAGAGATGGTCGTAAACCAAAATCCCATATGAAAGGACAGAGTTTTCTATATAAAAAAATTATGAAATAAAATAAAATAACAGTAAATAAAACAAAACTAAAATAAAATAAAATAATATAAAATAAAATAAAATAAAATAAAATAAAATAAAATAAAATAAAATAAAATAAAATAAAATAAAATAAAATAAAATAAAATAAAATAAAATAAAATAAAATAAAATAAAATAAAATAGAATAAAATAAAATAAAATAAAATAAAATAAAATAAAATAAAATAAAATAAAATAAAATGAAATAAAATAAAATAAAATAAAATAAAATAAAATAAAATGAAATAAAATAAAATAAAATAAAATAAAATAAAATAAAATAAAATAAAATAAAATAAAATAAAATAAAATAAAATAAAATAAAATAAAATAAAATAAAATAAAATAAAATAAAATAAAATAAAATAAAATAAAATAACTCTTTGTTGCTTTTGACTTGTAGTCTATTGCTGTAAATACCGACGGTATTGTGAAGCAATTTTCGGGATTGTATGAAAATGTGTTTTTTGAGAAAAATTTACCCACGCGCTGCAGGAACCAGACAAGCCGACATATGTTTCGATGATACTGGAAATTACATCTCTTCATGGACTTTTCTTCCCGGCATTGTGAGAGTCGAAGCATAGAAAATTCTTTCATAGGTTTCACACCAAGTCCTAAAAATTCGCAAATCTTTCATATAAGTGAGCATTGAAATTAAAGAAATGTTCTATATGGAAGTATAAATATATGCATAAATGGACACTGAGAAGGGTTTACCTTCAAGCTGGGTAGTGGCCTAAGGTGTTAGACCTTCTAGCATACAAGTCACTACAGTGTTGTGAGTTCGACTCTCACAATGCCGGGAAGAAAAGTCCATGAAGAGATGTAATTTCCAGTATCATCGAAACATATGTCGGCTTGTCTGGTTCCTGCAGCGCGTGGGTAAAAAAATTTTTCTCAAAAAACACATTTTCATAAAATAAAATAAAATAAAATAAAATAAAATAAAATAAAATAAAATAAAATAAAATAAAATAAAATAAAATAAAATAAAATAAAATAAAATAAAATAAAATAAAATAAAATAAAATAAAATAAAATAAAATAAAATAAAATAAAATAAAATAAAATAAAATAAAATAAAATAAAATAAAATAAAATAAAATAAAATAAAATAAAATAAAATAAAATAAAATAAAATAAAATAAAATAAAATAAAATAAAATAAAATAAAATAAAATAAAATAAAATAAAATAAAATAAAATAAAATAAAATAAAATAAAATAAAATAAAATAAAATAAAATAAAATAAAATAAAATAAAATAAAATAAAATAAAATAAAATAAAATAAAATAAAATAAAATAAAATAAAATAAAATAAAATAAAATAAAATAGAATAAAATAAAATAAAATAAAATAAAATAAAATAAAATAAAATAAAATAAAATAAAATAAAATAAAATAAAATAAAATAAAATAAAATAAAAGAAAATGAAATAAAATAAAATAAAATAAAATAAAATAAAATAAAATAAAATAAAATAAAATAAAATAAAATAAAAGAAAATGAAATAAAATAAAATAAAATAAAATAAAATAAAATAAAATAAAATAAAATTAAATAAATAAAATAAAATTAAACCGAACTAAATTAATTTAAAAAAAATATATAAAATAAAGTAAAATTTACAAAAAAACAGGTAAGGAAGTCTAAGTTCGGGTGAACCGAACATTCAATACCCAGCGGTAATTTTTAGAACGGGATAACAATCATTAGGTCCTAGGAGGATTTACCTAATTTCCGTTACCCAATTATTTCAATTTATGTGATTTTCGATATCGAAAGTGGGCATGGCGATTTTATCCAATTTCATCAGATATACTCCCAGTGATACTAGTATGCATTGCGTCTAATTTCATCGTTCTATCTTAATCAGTTTAAAAGTTACGACCAGTCAAATTTTCAAAAAATCCAACCTTAAAAGTGGGCGGTGCCACGCCCACTATAAAAAATTTATGGAGAAATCATAAGAGGATGATCAGGGTGATTCACCTATGAAATTATATCATTTTAGCCATTTCAGTTACCGAGATATGTCAATTTGTGTGATTTTCGAAATTTTCGATATCGAAAAAGGGGGCGTGGTTATCATCCGAATTCGCCCATTTTCAATAGCAACCTAGCTTGGCCAAAGAGTAACCTGTACATAAAATTTCATGCAAATATCTCAATTTTTACTCAAGTTATCGTGTACACAGACGGACGGACGGACGGACAGACGGACGGACATGCTTTAATGAACTCCTCTTTTCAAACTAAGAACTTTCATATATGGAACTCTATATCTAGCTCAATTATTTTGTGCCGTTACAAACTACCGTTAAGTGAACAATATTAATATACCCTTGTACTAGTACTAGTACGCTGGGTATAAAAATTAAAAAATAAGATACAATAAAACAAAAGAATAGAAAAAAATATTAAAATAAAATAATATAATATTGATTCAAACTTTCTCAATGAAATGCCTCCACATACATATATTTTTTTCGGAAGCGAAAGCTTTATTTTTGTAACATTTATTTTCATTATTTCTCACTTAAATGACAATATGTTTACCTACAGTCAGCAAGTCTCTAACGAAGGGCATGTGTGTATGCCTTAGAGATTTTCATGTTAGAAACGCTAAATTATCTTGGCTTACGCTTCACCATTCATTGCTATTAAGTTGTAAGATTTTTTTAGCTAACATGCTTAGTTATAAACATTTTTTCTACAGAAGCACACTAAAAGGATAAATAAATAAGTTTATGCGGAATGCAGAATAAATAAGTACTATGCATTTACTAGGAGTTTTATACTTGGCAAATATTTTTGTTATATTTCAAATATACACTTGTAGTTGTGTACTTGGGATTCCTTACAAGTTTGGCTGTTTGCCAAATAAACTAAAGGACGTTTAAAAATATATCAAATGTGTATTAGCGCTAAGGTTGCGCATTTGTATGCAGTAGTTCTGAGCAAAACTAAGTATCCGGTCTGTATATAAAAGTTTGATATATTTATAATATCTTTCTAGTCCAAATTAAACTTGATATATAAGGCATACTAGATGAAGATACAAGAAAGAATAATGCGAAATGCATGGAGAAATATTTGACTACAAAAAAATAACAGAGGAAAATAAATCAACTAAAATTCCTTTTATTTGAGGTATGGTCTTAATATCTGTGGCAATGAGTAATAAAAGCTAAAGTCGAACTAGGACAGAATTTGTAGATGATACTATTGATATGATAGATTTTGATTTCATTCAAGATTTTACGTTTAAATAACTTTTCTACTTACTTAACTTTTTTACTAAAGAACAAGTAAGGAAAGCTGTCTTCGGCTGTGCCGAAGGCTATATATCTTTCATGAATAAGCGTCACGATATTCACTGTTCGATCCCCAGTACTGCCTGTGTGAATTTAACTTTAGCTCATACCGAAATTATCGGAACTATCGATTATATGGGGGCGATGTGTTTTGTTGGTCCAATCTCATTGATTTTTAACATCGACATTCCACTTTCTAACAAAGCAACAGTTACGAAATTTCACGACCCTACCTATATAATTATAGGAGTTATAGCCCGAAATCCGTTTATCGGAACAATCGATTGTATGGGAGCTATGAGTAGTTTTAGTCCGATCTTGCTGGTTCTGATTATTCTCATATAAAGTAACGCCTCCATACCAAATTCCATCGAGATATCTCTAAAATTGAGGGACTAGTTTGCGTAC
>CAXKVI010000001.1:173533248-173545748 GCA_964058755.1 Campiglossa producta | reverse complement strand
ATTATCTTTAACCTCTTTCACACTCTGTTAAGGATTTGAATTTCAAACGCTTGACTGTATATAAATCTATATCCAAATATACGATTAAAACAAATTTTTATAAAGGAATTTTCTATGACCTAACTAATATTTCTAGTTGGTATTTTAATAAAAATGTCAAACCAAGGATTACCCTAATATACATACATAGGCACGTGTATACTACCTAGCGGCATAAATTTAGCAAATTTTGAAAACAATTTCCTTTTACAAAACTCATTGTAAATGAATATGGGAAATAATGTTGGGGAAAAATAGTGGAATTCATCAAACCTTATAAAAATCTTTATAAAGCATGCAAGCGTATAACTTTATCAACAGTCGAAATTTGTATGAACAAAGTTTACACAAATTTGGTAAACTTCCAGGACGATTTTGGTGTGTAAAAAAATTGTGTAAATTTAAATGACGCGGTTAAACATGTAAGTTTTTTTTATGCATTCAATGCACCGGAAACAAAATGGGTCGAAAATTACTTTAAGGAGAGTTTTGAAACAAAAAGTTTTGGTTTGACATTAAGAAAATATAAATTCCACTAGGACGTTCATCTAACTGAGTTAATAAATGTTTAAATTTTCGCATATCGTAAACTTATATGGTTACGTGAATCCCCCTAATATAGAAGTACATACATGTATTCAAACATCCGTTTTAAAATTAGTTTATTTTTATTTTTTACCTTTAAAAGTGCACGAGACTTAAATTTCATTTTATATAAAAACTAAACTAAATAAATTCATAAAAGTTTAAAATTCCTATAAATAAACATAAGAAAGACTATTGGTAGGTGAAGATGAACATAAGACAAAGAAGTTATACCAAAGGGCAGGACAGCGCCTGCCACAGCTGCCGACAGGAATAATAATGGTGATTGGAAGAAAAATTTCGCCTAATCAATTTTATTTTTTTTATTTATTATTTCTTTAAATAAATTGTTTTCATTTTATTTTATTTTATTTTAATTTATTTTATTTTATTTTATTTCATTTTATTTCATTTTATTTCATTTTATTTTATTTTATTTTATTTTATTTTATTTTATTTTATTTTATTTTATTTTATTTTATTTTATTTTATTTTATTTTATTTTATTTTATTTTATTTTATTTTATTTTATTTTATTTTATTTTATTTTATTTTATTTTATTTTATTTTATTTTATTTTATTTTATTTTATTTTATTTTATTTTATTTTATTTTATTTTATTTTATTTTATTTTATTTTATTTTATTTTATTTTATTTTATTTTATTTTATTTAATTTAATTTAATTTTATTTTATTTTATTTTATTTTATTTTATTTTATTTTATTTTATTTTATTTTATTTTATTTTATTTTATTTTATTTTATTTTATTTTATTTTATTTTATTTTATTTTATTTTATTTTATTTTATTTTATTTTATTTTATTTTATTTTATTTTATTTTATTTTATTTTATTTTATTTTATTTTATTTTATTTTATTTTATTTTATTTTATTTTATTTTATTTTATTTTATTTTATTTTATTTTATTTTATTTTATTTTATTTTATTTTATTTTATTTTATTTTATTTTATTTTATTTTATTTTATTTTATTTTATTTTATTTTATTTTATTTTATTTTATTTTATTTTTCTTTGTTATTTGACATGCATTTAGTAAATTTAATTTAAAGCTCTTCCCACACACAACGCATTGTGTACAAAATGTTTACAACTAGAGCAGAGAAAAACAATCACAATAATGAGCTTTTGTTTATAATAATAAAATGTTATCACCAACGTCGTTTTCAATAGAAACCTTATTCTATTGCTCGTATGTGTGTTATTTTTTACTGATTCTCTTTTTACCCACATTTTTACTTGCAGCTACCGCACAGCATTACGGGCGAAGAGTTGGCCTTCGTTTTTGGTGCGCCACTTGCGCCAGCCGGCCCATTTCCTAGCAATTCTTATAGCGCACAAGAAAAGCTACTCTCCGAAGCGGTTATGACATACTGGACGAATTTCGCAAAAACTGGGTAAGCGCAGTGAAGCAAGTGTTTAGAAATTTTTGCTAAAGTTTTTTTGCTTTTTAACGCTCGTTTTACATTTTATACGCATAGTAAGACAATATTAAATTTTTTGCAATAAAAGCAAAATCACAGTCTAGCGAAATGTATTTTATAGCTCAAAGATTTTCGCGCAATGACAGAGAAATTGAATTTCTACTGAAAATGCGTTTAGGATTACAGTCTATGATGCTAGCATAGATTTGCAGACTACTAGTTGCAAACCCAGTAGGCAAAATTTATAGGTAGGCACATTACTAGAGCATTAGAAATTACTAGGACATAGTAATTTAAGCAAATCAAATTCACTACCGAATACTCACAGACACTGCTTTCAACAATAGTAACACCTTTTGCTACAACGACGAAACGATAATACTTCGCATACGCTTATAATGTAGATTTAAAGGCTGATTTACACGGGTCCATTTTTTTCGGTCCACCATTTAAGGGTTGATTTAAGGGTTGAATGAAAAATCGACTAGAAAATCGACCCGTGTAAATTAAAAATTTAGATCTAGATATTTCCCTACAGAGTATGTTTATTTGAACACACACACTCAAGCTTTTATTTCGTCGTACGCCTGCAAGTATGCAATGCTTAAAATTTGTGCATACGTGTATGCGTAGAGCTTTGCATACATTTGCTAGCAGCTGTATGATGGCATCTTTTACTGATTGAGGTAAGGAAGCAATAGATACATGCAATAGAAATAAAATTTTATTTTTATCACTTCACACAAACCGAAAAGCATTTCCTTTTTACTCTTGATACCTTTAACGTCTTGTCTATGTACTTTTCTTTGATGACCAGTTGACAGTGAATTTTTATCGTACGTACTATTTGCAAGTTGATTGCATTGCCTTGATTGCACGCTATCAAACACCTACGTATTGTGCGCATACATACACACCAACATATCTACTAGGAAATGCATACGTATATTAAAATAAAATAAAATAAAATAAAATAAAATAAAATAAAATAAAATAAAATAAAATAAAATAAAATAAAATAAAATAAAATAAAATAAAATAAAATAAAATAAAATAAAATAAAATAAAATAAAATAAAATAAAATAAAATAAAATAAAATAAAATAAAATAAAATAAAATAAAATAAAATAAAATAAAATAAAATAAAATAAAATAAAATAAAATAAAATAAAATAAAATAAAATAAAATAAAATAAAATAAAATAAAATAAAATAAAATAAAATAAAATAAAAATAAAATAAAATAAAATAAAATAAAATAAAATAAAATAAAATAAAATAAAATAAAATAAAATAAAATAAAATAAAATAAAATAAAATAAAATAAAATAAAATAAAATAAAATAAAATAAAATAAAATAAAATAAAATAAAATAAAATAAAATAAAATAAAATAAAATAAAATAAAATAAAATAAAATAAAATAAAATAAAATAAAATAAAATAAAATAAAATAAAATAAATAAAATAAAATAAAATAAAATAAAATAAAATAAAATAAAATAAAATAAAATAAAATAAAATAAAATAAAATAAAATAAAAATAAAATAAAATAAATAAAATGAAATGAAATGAAAATAAAATAAAATAAAAATAAAAAAAAAATAAAATAAAAAAAATAAAAAAAAAAAAAATAAATAAAGTAAAGCCTCTACTAGAGGCTCTTACTGAAAACTTCATAAGCAATTTTTGTGTGGAGTGCCTCTCATGGTTTAAGCGAGTATTATTCACCTGATTCGCCCAAGACCTTTGCTCTTGACTACTACATCTTAAGGTCATTATATAAAAACACAATAGACTAGCTAATGTCTACTTCAGACCATTATCTACTTACACATTGCTTGGTCCGATGTAAACAGATGTATTTAAAAATTTAATTTTTTGGGAAAACAAATTCAAATAAAATTGTATAAATTTAATTATAAGGTAGCCATGGACGCCATTTTCGTACTTCTGATCATTTTGCAATTTAGAGAACAATCCAATCAGTCGGTCATTTATGTTTATCATAAAATCTCGAAAAGCGAAAATTTTGATTTACATCTCTTAACTTTGGAAGGGGCGACATACACAAATTTTCGCAAACCCATATGCTTTTGTCTAACATTTTCCGTTTACACCAATATACTCACAAATGTCTTCGTTCAAATTTGCAGGCATCCCACCATCGATTGGCTACAAATATCGTCAAATTTATATGAACTTTTGGAACAAAGAGTTACCCGATGAACTAAATCAAATCGCGACTATACAACGGCAACCATATTTACATACAACACTGTATGGGGGAGATGAGGTTGGAGAGGCGACTGATGTTGACAAAGGTGTTGTCGATGGTGGTATTGCAACACAATTGCCACGCGGTCATACCACAGGCGCAACACACAGCACCTACCCGGTGCAACAAGGGCGAAGGGGCAATAGCGAAGTAATAACCGGTCATATGAGTCAATTTGGCACACGTGACAATGGCGCTGAAGATCCGGTACGCACATTGAAACTACTTTTACAGGAGCCATGGAAATTGAATGGTGGCACTGGTGATGGCGGCAGCAATGAGAATGTCAATGCTAATGCGGGGGGCGTAATTGGCATGGAAAGCTTTGCAGAGAATATGTACAATGCGCCACCGACTTTTGGTGTAACAAAGCATGCAGACGATGAGAAATTCTATGCGATGGCAACAACGGGTTTCGTGGGTGGTATGGGTAGCGGCATTACTGGCGATGGTGGCAGTAATGCGGTTAGAGCAAATGGTTTAGGTGGTTTTGGTGGGCTCGCAATTGGCACTGGTGCTGGCTTGGCTGGCGGCAATGCAATTTATGGTGTGCCAAGAGCGGATATTAACGAAGATAGTAGGGGAGGTGGCGGTGGTGGAGGTGGTGGAGGTATTGGCGGCGGCTACGCTCTTGGTGATAATGCAGGAAGTAGCACTGCAGGTGCCACAGCCAACAAAGAGGAAGTTGCCAAATCAGAGACGACAATACAAGTGCTTATTGGACTGATTGCCATATTCATTGTGCTTAACGTGATTATCTACGCTACTTTCATAATAAAGAAGAAGAAGAAAACACATGCAATGCAACGCAAACTCGGTGGCATACTTAGCTATGATGGCACAACCGATGATGAATTTAAGCGCTCCAAACAAAATGATGGCGATGAAAGTTATATGCTGGATATTGTACGCAAGTCAAACACCTATGAAGCTGTAAAAACAGAGCGCTCACCCATCAATGGCTTCAAAATGACGCGACAACTCAGCACCTCCACTGTCGACACGCACACAAAAGTATGCGCTTGGATGTCTGCGGCAGCTGGCGCAGCGGCTGAGGAAGCTAAAGCGTGTGCTGGCGTCGGTGGCGATAGCTCTAAAGGTGGCTCCAAAAAGTCATCCTCGCCCACATTCTCCTCACTACGCAGCAGCAGCGCTGGTGGTAGTTTCAAACAGCCGCCAATCGCAGCACACAAGGTGAGCGTTGCTGTGGATGCGACACCACAAGCGCGCAGTGGTAGCGTGCTAGAGCAGGAACCAATTGAGGTACACAAGCTCAAAGCGGACGGACGCAATATAATCATTTGTCAAGAAGTCGAAGTAGTCGATCAAGAGTTGCTTACGCCACAAAACTCATTGGATAGTTCACGTTATACGTTAGCCCGTCAGCACTCAGCTGCCACCGAGACGTGTGATGCGGAATTGCCACAACAGGGTCAACTGTTGCCGCCACAGCACGCACACTCACATTCCGACCCAGTGGATATGCAACATTACTACAGCGCAGCAGCAGCAGCTGGCATGTACGATGCGATTGCAGAAAATGAAAAAGTCACGAGTTTCCTGAACGAGGATGAAGATATCAATGTGACTAGTCGCGCAGATGATGATGGCGGCGAGCCGGCGTTACACCTAACACACGCGCAGCAATTACAACTAATAAAAAGTCGTAATTATCCAAAAGTTTTACCTACAGCCAAGTCAAATGCGAATGCTGAGTCAGAGTTTGAGACGTGTGGCGCCGGTAACGACTCACCACCAATGACGCTCGATTTGCGCACGACCAATAAAAGAAACTCGCTGCCGCCTAATAGCTTCCTGCCACATTTTGGTGGCACAATGTGCACAGCTGGTGCACGTTATCCCCCGCTACCACCACCACGCACGATATCCACACTGGGGCGACGACCCTCACAGCGTCGCAACAGCAATAACATCACCACATCACCTCTCCGCCTCGCACACGATTGCACCGCAGAAGAGGATGAAGAACCGCCAATAACACAAAATACACTTATTGTTGGTCCAATTGTGCCACAGCAGCCGAAACAAAAGGTTCTGGTGGATATATCAGCGGGGTCAACAGAGGCTAACGCTATTGATGCTAATTACTCGACATTCAAACGAAGTAATGAGCCAGCCACAAATGCCAAAGTACCTTTTAATAGTCTGACAAGCTTACAGCAAGCACAAGAGGTGATAAAGACAAAAGCAGTAGCACAACAGCCAGCAAAATCTTTAACGACAACAACAACGGCTATGCATACACTTACTGGCTTATCAACTTTACCAACGTGTAGTGAAAATGGCGGTGGTGTTGGTGTTGGCGTGGGTAGCGGCGTAGATCCTTTTACACTCAGCGCAGGTATTATTGGCGTTACGACATTCTTGAGTGGCGCTGTCGCTGGTGCGGGTTTACAAAGCTTCGAAAGTCAACGTACGGCTATTGGATTGTGTGATAAATTACTGCAACAACAAACGAAAAGCGAGCAACAACAACAAAAGCAAACACATCATACGGAGCGTATTTATGCTGTACAAGAGCCAGCTGATTTGTCAGCTTCCAGGAATGGTGAGAGATGCTTGAAATTTAAATATTTAAATCAGAATATCATAGCTTATTTTATATCCTATATACTAAACTATTCACCAAGGCTGTAGTGACAATATCTGTGGACCAAGTTTGTCCCTCATTTTTTAAAGGCGGACAAATCAAAGTATAAATGCAATAGGATTAGGCGACAGCCCTAGGCCGGGAGACATTTAGAAATTTGGTTTTTTAAGTTCGACATAAATTATCTGTAGTTTCATACCCTTATTGGTATATCTGATTTAATTAAAAAAGTGCTGGTAGGTGGCAACCCTGTGGAAACATCTTGAGTGGCAACATTTATGAGAGAACTTAGATTGCATATATTCTATATAAAAATTGGTTAGAAATTTTGAAAGATTTTCGAAATAGTTTGGCTGCCATTACCGGGACTAGTTTTAGAATTTTTTCGGTATCATTCAATATTTTTGGAACTTTTTCGGATCATATAGGGAATATTTAAGATAATTGAATTTTTTGGGCTCATTTTTTAATGTTTTCGAGATCATTTCCGTATCATTTTGGGATAATTATGGGGTTGTTTTAATGACTTCTCAGAATCATTTCGCGACATTTTCGAAATAATTTTACTTATTGGCTTAAGGATTTTTGACGTTATCATTGATTAATTTTGGGACTTTTTTGGAATTTTATGGGAGGAGTATTGGGAATAATTACGCAATTTTTCTTGGGACTTTCTCGGAAACGTTTTTCAACGTTTTCGGGATCGTTATTAGAATTTTTGCGCTATTATTTAATATTTTTGTGTGTCTTTTTTTGAATCATTTCTAAGGATTTTGTAAGAGTTACGGGATTTTCTTCGAGAGTTTTTCAACATTTTCGAGATCATTTCTGTGCTATTTCGGAATACTTATGGGATTGTTTTCGTGACTCTTCGGGATCATTTCTCGACATTTTGGAAATAATTTTTTGATTATTTCGGAATTGTTTTTAGGATTTTTCAGTATCATTGATAACTTGTTGAGGCTTTTTGGGATAATTTCGGGAATTTGAGATAATTACAGACTTTTTTCATAATTACAGACTTTTTTCGGGATCGTTTTTTAACATTTTCGGGACCGTTTAGGGACATTTTTAGGGCCCATTTTTGGAAATATTGCGGACATTTTTTTGGATCGTTTAGGGACAGTTTTAGGGCCCATTTTTGGATGATTTTTGTTGCTTTTTTAACTCCATTGATGGTTTTTGGAATCATTTCGGGAATATTTAGGGACATTTTCGACTCCATTTTTAGGCCCCATTTTGGATCGGTTTATTTCTTTTTTAGCATTATTGATATTTTTGGGATTATTTCGGGAATATATAGGACTGTTTTACTGAACCATTTTAGACCTGATATCAAAAATATCAAATGCTGTTCTCTTACTTGAATGTACTTGGAAATTGGTACTCCATGCAATTTTATCTGAATAAAATTAAAACTTCCAATTGCTAAAAAGTATGTTTGTTTTCTGTCCTTTCCAGAAATAAACTCAACACGAACAACAATGAATTCGACAAGCAATCAAATGCAAAATAATATTCCCATTAGTAGCCAAAACAAAAACAACAACAACAAACAGTCTACTAATATTACCAGCATAACTGACATTTATGCACAACCCAACAAGTCAGCAATTAAGGCCAAATTAAGTGCGCCGGCTGAACAATCAAAATCAATAGAAACAACAATAAGTAATAATCCAATATCTAACAACACAACAACAACAACATTAAATACAACAATAAAATCCAATCCTGCCGCTCCAGCTCCTGCTACTGAAGCAACTAAATCAAACCACACGACAGCAATACCAGCTCCAACTACAGGAATAACAAACAGATTGGGTGCAACAGAGTTGGCAAACAATGACATTGACAACCAAGTGACAGGCAAGGGTGGGCTAACAAGAGCGCCGTTGACATCAGCAACAGCAAACAAAAACAATGTAAACACGCAAGCAAAGAGCGTGGCGGCACCACCACCACCAACATCACACATGCTGCAGGTGCAGAGTAATTCTAGCACTGACAGTAAACAAGCACAATTAGAAAAGCACCAACAAGAAACAGCACAACAACAACAGCAGCAAGGCGAGAAGCTACCAACATCAATGACAGCTACGCTCAAGCGAAATGCAAATAGTAGTGGTGGCATAGCAATGGGTAAAACAGCTACATTGGCAACGCGTGTACCTGCCATTAGCGGCATGTCAGCCATACCGACAACGACAATAGCAAATGCCATAGCAGCACAATTGGCACAGACAAAGCCCTTAAAAGCAGCACTGGCAGCAGCTGCAGTTAACGGAGGAGGAGGAGGAGGAGTAGCAATAGAATCTAAGGCGTCACGTGATAGCAGGGAAAGCAGCATTGTGGGTGTGCGTGATTCGTGTCTCAGCTCAAATTCAACCGGCTCAACAAGTTCTAGAGTCTCCTCGGATTCAACGACATCGTCCAATTCATCTGCGACAACTGATGCATCATCATACTCCTCCTCTTCGTCGTCCTCAACAGGCACTGTGCGTACGGAGCTTCCACAAAAGTAATTAACTATTTGATGCTAACAATTATTGTAAACGTTTAGATACTTGTTAGGACTTGTGTATCCTTCAAGTTTGCTTAAATTTTGTTCGTGATTTTTATACCCAGCGTACTAGTACTAGTATAAGGGTATATTAATTTTGTTCACATAACGGTAGTACGTAACAGCACAAAATAAGCGAGATAGATATAGAGTTCCATATATGAAAGTTCTTAGATTGAAAAGAGGAGTTCATTAAGCCATGTCCGTCCGTCTGTCCGTCCGTCCGTCCGTCCGTCCGTCTGTGTACACCATAACTTCAGTAAAAATTGAGATATTTGCATGAAATTTTATATACAGGTTACTCTTTGGCCAATGTAGGTTGCTATTGAAAATGGGCGAAATCGGATGATAACCACGCCCCCTTTTTCGATATCGAAAATTTCGAAAATCACACAAATTAGCATATCTCGGCAGCTGAAATGGCTAAAATGATATAATTTTACAGATGAACCCCCCTGGTCATTCTTTTATGATTTTTCCAAAAAAATTGTATAGTGGATGTGGCACCGCCCACTTTTAAGGGGGGCATTTTTGAAAATTCGACTGGTCGTAATTTTTAAACTGATTAGGTTAGAACGATGATATTTGGCACAAAGCATACTAGTATCGTTGGGAGTAACCTGATGAAACTGAAAAAAACGCTCTCCAACCACGCCCACTTTCGATATCGAAAATTTCGAAAATCACATAAATTGACATAATTCGGTAACGGAAATGGCTAAAATGATATAGTTTGGTAGGATGAACCCCCTTGTCATTCTATCGTGGCATCGCCCACTTTTCAGGGAAGCATATTTGAAAGTTGCACGGGTCATAACTTTTAAACTGATTACGGTAGAACGATGAAATTGTTACAAGGTATACTAGCATAATAGGGAGCATACCTGATGTAATTGGACGAAATCGCTTTCCGACCACGCCCACTTTCGATATGGAACATTTCGAAAATCTAATAAATTGACATAATTCGGTAACGAAAATAGCTAAAATGATATAGGTTGGTAGGATGAACCCCTCAATCAATCTATTATGATTTTTGATAAATGTTTAGATGTGGGCGTGGCAACGCCCAGCTTTAAGGGAGGCATTTGGAATATTCGACTGGTCAAAACTTTTAAACTTATTACTTCAGACTCATGAAGTTTGTCACAACATATACTAGCAATATAGGTGATGAAATTGGACGAGATCTCTTCCCGACATGGAACATTTCGAAAATCACATAAATTGACATAATTCGGTAAGGTAAATAGCTAAGATAGTAAAAACTGTAGGTAAATTCTCCTAGGGCCTATATCTTTGTTATCCCGTTCCGAAAATTACCGCTGGGTATTTAATGTTCGGTTCACCCGAACTTAGACTTTCTTACTTTTTTCTCGTTATATTGCTCATGAGACTCTACTGGGTTCGTTTTAACTCAATCAGTTGCATTTTGTTACGTTATATGGCAATGGAGAAGCACAGTTGGAGAAACAAAAATAAAGATAAAATTGAATTAAAAAGAAAATAAAATAAATTAATTTAAATAAAATAAAATAAAATAAAATAAAATAAAATAAAATAAAATAAAATAAAATAAAATAAAATAAAATAAAATAAAATAAAATAAAACAAAATAAAATAAAATAAAATAAAATAAAATAAAATAAAATAAAATAAAATAAAATAAAATAAAATAAAATAAAATAAAATAAAATAAAATAAAATAAAATAAAATAAAATAAAATAAAATAAAATAAAATAAAATAAAATAAAATAAAATAAAATAAAATAAAATAAAATAAAATAAAATAAAATAAAATAAAATAAAATAAAATAAAATAAAATAAAATAAAATAAAATAAAATAAAATAAAATAAAATAAAATAAAATAAAATAAAATAAAATAAAATAAAATAAAATAAAATAAAATAAAATAAAATAAAATAAAATAAAATAAAATAAAATAAAATAAAATAAAATAAAATAAAATAAAATAAAATAAAATAAAATAAAATAAAATAAAATAAAATAAAATAAAATAAAATAAAATAAAATAAAATAAAATAAAATAAAATAAAATAAAATAAAATAAAATAAAATAAAATAAAATAAAATAAAATAAAATAAAATAAAAAAAAAAAATAAAATAAAATAAAACAAAATAAAATAAAATAAAATAAAATAAAATAAAATAAAATAAAATAAAATAAAATAAAATAAAATAAAATAAAATAAAATAAAATAAAATAAAATAAAATAAAATAAAATAAAATAAAATAAAATAAAATAAAATAAAATAAAATAAAATAAAATAAAATAAAATAAAATAAAATAAAATAAAATAAAATAAAATAAAATAAAATAAAATAAAATAAAATAAAATAAAATAAAATAAAATAAAATAAAATAAAATAAAATAAAATAAAATAAAATAAAATAAAATAAAATAAAATAAAATAAAATAAAATAAAATAAAATAAAATAAAATAAAATAAAATAAAATAAAATAAAATAAAATAAAATAAAATAAAATAAAATAAAATAAAATAAAATAAAATAAAATAAAATAAAATAAAATAAAATAAAATAAAATAAAATAAAATAAAATAAAATAAAATAAAATAAAATAAAATAAAATAAAATAAAATAAAATAAAATAAAATAAAATAAAATAAAATAAAATAAAATAAAATAAAATAAAATAAAATAAAATAAAATAAAATAAAATAAAATAAAATAAAATAAAATAAAATAAAATAAAATAAAATAAAATAAAATAAAATAAAATAAAATAAAATAAAATAAAATAAAATAAAATAAAATAAAATAAAATAAAATAAAATAAAATAAAATAAAATAAAATAAAATAAAATAAAATAAAATAAAATAAAATAAAATAAAATAAAATAAAATAAAATAAAATAAAATAAAATAAAATAAAATAAAATAAAATAAAATAAAATAAAATAAAATAAAATAAAATAAAATAAAA
>CAXKVI010000001.1:173518248-173528248 GCA_964058755.1 Campiglossa producta | reverse complement strand
AATTATGTTTGATTTGGGTTGACAGAATGCAGCATTGAAACTTTTATTTCAATGGCTATTTTGCTGATAGGAAACTTAGATAATACGAAAAAGTTTCACATGAAAGTGAAATTGGTCTACTGGATGGGCAGTGATATTCCTAATAGAATCATTATATTTCTAGCAATAACTGAAGGCAGTTGGAAATACCAAAGGAACATAGTCATGCTCATCCTGTTGTTTCCATCTTAATCGGTATTTTTCTTTGCCTTTGGAATACCATAACCACACCATAACCATGCCATAATCATACCATAACCATACCATAACCATACCATAACCATACCATAACCATACCATAACCATACCATAACCATACCATAACCATACCATAACCATACCATAACCATACCATAACCATACCATAACCATACCATAACCATACCATAACCATACCATAACCATACCATAACCATACCATAACCATACCATAACCATACCATAACCATACCATAACCATACCATAACCATACCATAACCATACCATAACCATACCATAACCATACCATAACCATACATACCATAACCATACCATAACCATACCATAACCATACCATAACCATACCATAACCATACCATAACCATACCATAACCATACCATAACCATACCATAACCATACCATAACCATACCATAACCATACCATAGTCATACCATAACCATACCATAACCATACCATAACCATACCATAACCATACCATAACCATACCATAACCATACCATAACCATACCATAACCATACCATAACCATACCATAACCATACCATAACCATACCATAACCATACCATAACCATACCATAACCATACCATAACCATACCATAACCATACCATAACCATACCATAACCATGCCATAACCATACCGTAACCATACCATAACCATGCCATAACCATACCGTAACCATACCATAACCATACCATAACCATACCATAACCATACCATAACCATACCATAACCATACCATAACCATACCATAACCATGCCATAACCATACCATAACCATACCATAACCATACCATAACCATACCATAACCATACCATAACCATACCATAACCATACCATAACCATACCATAACCATACCATAACCATGCCATAACCATACCGTAACCATACCATAACCATGCCATAACCATACCGTAACCATACCATAACCATGCCATAACCATACCGTAACCATACCATAACCATACCATAACCATACCATAACCATACCATAACCATACCATAACCATACCATAACCATACCATAACCATACCATAACCATACCATAACCATACCATAACCATACCATAACCATACCATAACCATACCATAACCATACCATAACCATACCATAACCATACCATAACCATACCATAACCATACCATAACCATACCATAACCATACCATAACCATACCATAACCATACCATAACCATACCATAACCATACCATAACCATACCATAACCATACCATAACCATACCATAACCATACCATAACCATACCATAACCATACCATAACCATACCATAACCATACTATTACTGATATTAGAAAAGGATCGAAACCAATCGGAAGTACCTACCGTTGTTTCGGAATCGGTTTTAATACTTCCTTACATCTCCAACTTGAGTTTTCATTCTCCATTCTCTCACGTCAACTAAGGATTTCTCTATTCTAGAATTTGTACTTAATAAGAAATTTGTACATAATTCCTTGCCTAACAGATCTTTCAATCCATACCATTACCATACTTCCTTAGTAGATCTTTCAATCTATCTTTGAATATATTAATGTTTTATATAAATTGTGTGCCTAAGTGTAATTAGTTGTCTGTCTAGTGGTGCTACTTATTTAATTGCTAATTTATTATTTCATGTTGCCATCTGAGCTGCTTTGAATTCTTAAGCTCTCAAAGGATTGAAAATGTTACAACAATTAGTTGTTAGAACATATCCCACTTGTATTGTGTTTACTTAGTTAGGTATTTAGAACAATATTTGAAATAAAATACAAATAAAATAAAGCCAAGATGATTTTGCAACAAAATGGAAATTCTTCAAGTGCTGAAGCATTTAATCCTTGAACAATCTCGAATGCTGGCGGTTATGAGGCATGCTATTTGATATCTGTTATATTTGTTTTTTTTTTTTTTATAAGTTGTTGTCTATAGGTATACTAGCTGGCAAATGAAGTGAAATTGTTCAAAAGATTTAGCCTAACCGCAAAATTAAACGTTTATAATAAAAGTTTTAGCAACCTTTAAAGTACATAAAGTTAAACAAGCAAGCTCGTTAGGTCTGCAAATGTGTTGTTGGCAAACAAAAGTTGAAATCAAATTCTTAGCATTAATATTTTAAGACGAAAGTTTTGCGCTTAAGAGCATTTAAGTTGTGGTCGAAGGAGAATTTTAGGAAAATTGCATAAGCAATAAATGTGAAAGTTTAAAGTTTGTAAAGATTTTTTTTAATATATTTTTTTTTTTTTGTTGCCTTCCGGTCGCATTCTATCTTAAGTTTAGAGCGAACGTGGGAAATATTGCAATCGATTTTGAAGTTACTGAAAGAGAGAGGCAAATTTTATGATAGTAAGAGCGTCTATCCAGATATTAAGAAATATTAAAAAAACTTCAAAAAAAAAAACTAATTAAATTAATTTGTAAGTTCGTTCTTAGATACCTTTCTTGAAATTTAAATCTATATATCGTCGGAAAAAGTGCAAAACCGCACATTCGACATTTCTTTCAAAAATGAGATTTGCCTACCTGGGCTTCTGGGTACCCCGGATCCATTCATAAGTAACAAAAAAAATCGGGGTTTGTAAAATATAATGTCAAAAAAATTACATTTCAATTTGACCCACCATATAGTGGTTGGTACAAAAGTTAATCGGTTTTGCACTTTCTCCAACGATATGATGTGTAAATATGAGTATTCTGGGAATGCACTCAATTAAACTAGTATTTGACCAGACGTTGGAACTTCACCACAAAACTTCATTTTATTATATTTTTTTGAGTTAATTTTGTTTTTTTACTTTGATATCTCTTTCATAGAAGACTCAAAGATGATTCAGAAACTACCTATACTCGAGTCATAAATGTCTCAGAGACGAGTCATATGTGATTCATGGACAAGTCATAATTGTCTCATGGGTGAGTGATAGGTATATAACGCATAGGCGAGTCGTTTCCTTTCCTTTTCTTTTTTTTCTTTTCTTTTCTTTCCTTTCCTTTCCTTTTATTTCCTTTCCCTTCCCTTTCCCTTTCCTTTCCTTTTGTTTCCTTTCCCTTTCCCTTCCCTTCCCTTTCCCTTTCCCTTTCCTTTCTTCTCCTTTCTTTTTGCTTCTTTTCCCTTAATTTTCTTACCTTTCCCGCCCTTTCCTTTCCTTTCCTTTCCTTTCCTTTCCTTTCCTTTCCTTTCCTTTCCTTTCCTTTCCTTTCCTTTCCTTTCTTTCCTTTCCTTTCCTTTCCTTTCCTTTCCTTTCCTTTCCTTTCCTTTCCTTTCCTTTCCTTTCCTTTCCTTTCCTTTCCTTTCCTTTCCTTTCCTTTCCTTTCCTTTCCTTTCCTTTCCTTTCCTTTCCTTTCCTTTCCTTTCCTTTCCTTTCCTTTCCTTTCCTTTCCTTTCCTTTCCTTTCCTTTCCTTTCCTTTCCTTTCCTTTCCTTTCCTTTCCTTTCCTTTCCTTACCTTTCCTTTCCTTTCCTTTCCTTTCCTTTCCTTTCCTTTCCTTTCCTTTCCTTTCCTTTCCTTTCCTTTCCTTTCCTTTCCTTTCCTTTCCTTTCCTTTCCTTTCCTTTCCGTTCCTTTCCCTTTCCTTTCCTTTCCTTTCCTTTCCTTTCCTTTCCTTTCCTTTCCTTTCCTTTCCTTTCCTTTCCTTTCCTTTCCTTTCCTTTCCTTTCCTTTCCTTTCCTTTCCTTTCCTTTCCTTTTCTTTCCTTTGCTATACATTTCATTCCTTCCCTTTCAGTTCCTTCTGAGATAGAGCTCCTTGAGCCCAATTTTAATGAAGGGCGTTAGGAAAAAAATATGAATAAAATTGTTTTCAAACAGATTCTGAAATTATACCGATGCTTAATTAGAGGTTGGGTACATGTATGTATCAAAGCTTGGATGATAGAAGATTTTCGCCACATCTTCATCAACTCAACATCAATAAACATTCATCTCCCTTCAAACTACCATTATTTTAAAACTTTCAAAAAGCTATCTAAATTATCCCCTACTCCTTTTTGGACAACCTTAATGAGTGAATATAACATAGATATTATTTCAATTATGTTAAGTTTCAATTGTTTTTTGTGGATGTAGAAAAGTTGAAAAGCTTTGTGGTTGATTGTTTACAGATAACTTCAAAATTTTGTACAAAATCAACAAGTTAAGCTTGTCAGTGGCAAAACGTTTGAGTCGCATGGATTGAAAAAACATTTCCAAACTGTTGCGGTTTGTGGATAAACAAGCTACAAGTTGAATGAATATTCATGTGTATACAGATAACAGGCTATACATACATATTCTCATTCTTCTACATAATTACTAAATGAATGTATTCATTAAATTAAATTGAACCAGAAACAATCAATTAACATTTTAAAATTGCATATGAAGAAAAAGAATTTAAGAAATTAGCAAAAAAACAATCCACTTCAGTTCACGGATTTAAAGTACATGACAAGGGCGTTTCAAGCTCTTCACAAAGGTTTCCAAAAAGGGGAGTATTCATATATTTGCTAAGTAACTATAATTTTTCTTGGGTTTTTTCATTCGGTTAGGTTGGGGCATTTGGCCCCAATAGTCTCAAACAATGTCAAGTTTTTTTTTTTTGGAAATAGGATTTTCACTTAAATGGGATGTGCCACGCCCCCCTTGTAAATTTTTTTATATAGCCCACCATGGATTTAGGTAGTCAGGGCCATTATATCACAATTCCGTTCGATTCCATCCAAGATGGACACACTCGCCAAAACAAATAAAAGCGAAGTAAGAGTAAAAGAAAACTTGTTGTCATGGGACGAAGCCCAATAATGCCTGATGCTGATGATGAAGAAGTAGTGCTCTATGACACATGTGTAAAGATCCGCCATTTAAAAACAGCCAAAGTTAGACAAACCCGCTTAAACAAGTCAAATCCAAGTAAGAGTTGAACAAAATTTCCGAGCTTTGAGGTGTCTGGCTGAAGTTTTTTCCATGGGACGAAGTCTGAAAATACCTGAAGCTACTTAGGGGTAGTATTCTACAGTAGATGTGCAAAGGTCCGTCACTTAAAAATTGCCAAAGTTGGACAAACCCGCTTAAACAAGGAAAATCGCAGTAAGTATGAAAGAAAATTCCCGAGCTTTGAGGTGTCTGGCAGAAGTTTTTTCCATGGGGTAAAGTCTAGAAACACCTGATACAACTTGAGGGTAGTGTTCTACGATACATTTGTAAGGATCCATCATTTAAAAACAGCCAAAGTTGGACAAACCCGCTTAAACATGTGAAAGCGCAGGAAGAATTGTAAAAAGTTACCAGTTTTGAGGTGCCTGGCCAGGGACGGATCCTCGGGGGGTGGTTTTCAGGTTCAAACCCTCCTCCCACCACTTAAGGATCCAGAAATTCATATTTTTTATAGTAATTCACAGCAAAAAATATAGTAAAAATTACACAAAATATATAGTAAAAATGAGGAAAAAAATATAGTGAAAATTACACGCAAAATAAAGTAGAAATGATGCAAAAAAATATAGTGAAATATTACCAAAAAATATAGTAAAAATTACACAAAAGATACAGTAAAAGTTACGCGAAAATTAAAGTAAAATTTAAACAAAAAATATAGCGAAAATCACGCAAAAAATATAGTAAAAATTAAAAAAAAAAAATATAGTAAAAGTCACGCAAAAAATGAATTTTAAATAACACAAAAATATATTAAAAATTACGAAAAAAAAATTTTGAAAACCTACCTAAAAAATATAGTAAAAGTCACCCGAAAAATAAAGTAAAAATCACACAAAAAATATAGTAAAACTTACACAAAAAAATACAGTAAAAGCTACGCAAAAAATTTAGTTAAAATTTCAAAAAATAAACTAAAAACTACACAAAAAGCCAGGCCCTGGATTCCCTAACTGTGAGTTTTGAAATGTACACTTTTTCCCATATATTTTAAATGGTGGAAAAGTGAAAATTTCAAAACTCACTGTTAGAGAATACAGGTCCAGGTTCGAGAAACTGTGAATGAAAAATGTCCCTGAAATTTTTTTTTTTGGCGACTCGGACCCCTGGTACCCAAGTCATAGGTACAGCTTTAAAATTTTTGCATTCGTTTTAGATTCGGGAAGGACTATCGAGCAGTAATGGTTTCATGCATTATAAAATAAGTGATATCTGGCAGTTCTAAGATTTTGGTCTTATTCAACTCTATAAAAAAATACTTACATACTTTCATATATTCATATATAGTAGTTATATATCATTGTTTAATTCACTTTGATCTTAGTAGTAACTAAAATCCCAGCATTTAATCTATCTATAGGACCACCAACAGCAGAGGGCGTCCAACACAAATCTAAACAACTGTGAGCTTCTAAATTTCTAAATATGCAACAAAAAGGAAAATGGAACAATGGAGCAACAGTAAAAGTTATACTGCAACAAAAAACAAAACAGCAAAATTGTCAGCAACAAAAAAAAACAAAATTGGAATAAACGCAGGTAAACAAAATTTGGCGCACAGGTGAACTTTGTCATTGACAACGATATATGTTGGAGCAAAAAGTTTACACAAGTTTGTCGAAAGTTTATAATAGAATTATACACAGATGTATATAGAAATCTACACATATGTATGTATGTATGTTGCACCCATTCATACCTTTGAACATGTAAAGATCCGCTAAATTTTGCAAACTAACGAGCAGCTGGTAAGGAGTAAATTGTGCAAGTAGGAGGAGTATTCGCCCATTTGAAGTGCTGAGCTGAGTTGAGCAAAAACCAATGTGAAAGCTAGCGATAAATTGACGGTGACGAACTTTGCACATTAACAAGCTTTGACTGGAGTAGTTGTACATATAAATAGATTTAACTAGATTTTATGCAGTACTTTAATTATTTGTATTCTAAAACAGTGCTATGTATGCAGGACGCACACACAGCACAACAAGTTTGTATGCGGCAAAAGAATGCCCGTTAGAAAAATCTGTAGAGTAGTTTGCAGTTTACAACAAAAAGTTTATGACAATTAAAAATTGATCATTTATTAAATCAATAAATATATTTAAGCCAGTATTTGACATATAATTTAATAAATTTCTATAAAATAATTTTTAATACCTAATTAGTTTTGATATTTAGAAACATGTAAAACTATTTAAATCGCAAAATTAGATACTAGATAAAAAAAAAGTTAATTTGATAGCTACACCAAGTCGTGGCGGATCGGCACCAAGTCGTGGCGGATCGGCAGTAGTTTGGCAAACACTCCGGGTGTATTTCTGCCATGAGAAGCTTCTCAAAAAAAACTCATTTGCTTTGCAAGTGCCGTTCGGAGTTGGAAAAAAACTGTAGGTCAACTTGTAGGAAAAACTCAAAAGCAAGAAGCTTGGCAAAAATCTCGTTAGAGGGTACGATAACCTGTTGGTATATTGGCCGTTTAACCTTCATGGGAAGTTCGGACCAAATCTGACCCATTTTAGAAAGAAAATCGTTTTTCCGGAAAAAGTTTTTGGATTTTGTTTTAATGGTCTTGCATTTTTACATATAAGTAAGAATTTTGTGAGCTATAGACCGGGATAATAATTCCTATTGAAACTTCATGTTGAATTATTATGTTTTTTTTATGAAGAAAAACTCAAAGAAATGCTACAAACAACATTATACGCTATATTTATAGTACTATTTCACGCTGGCGAAATCGATCTACGGATTAATTCGTAATGATTTTACTAGAAGTGTTTTGCTTCCGAGCGGGCTTTGATCTCGATTGCTTCAACTTCTAGTCACGGCAGTCTAACCATTGGGCTATACCGTGTCATATTGGAATGTTGGCTTAACTAGAGTTTTCCTTCAATTTTTGTTTGTGTGTGTTCTTTGCCCATAGCCTACCAGCGAAGAAACATTCTGTTTCCAACAATGCTATTAGCCAGAGACTTTGTTTAATACATTTGTTGTTGCATTAAATGGTTAATGTTTCTGATATTTTATAACTTTTATTTATTTTTGAATTTTAAAACTTAGTAATGATTTCAGCCTCCTATATTCACAAAATCCTTACCGACAGAATTTTTAACAAGTTTGTCCTTCGGGTCAAATTTTAGATAGTATGATTGATTCTAATGCTATGGATACACACACGGATATTACCTCCAAGAAATCTTCGTTAATCAGATCCAAATTTTACCCTGACACACACAAAATTGAAGATTAACAATCGGCGCACTAGATAGCTTTAGTTGTATTACTTGCGATTTAAAACTAGATGTCGCTGTTTTTTGGTGACTCTAGTGTTCAGTAGCGGTAAACCCGTAATTTTGGTAGTTGTCCTTGCTATATCGTTATAATATCTGCTCAAATCTTCTTAATTTTTGGGAGTTTATAATGAAAATTATGCTCAAGTTAACTCCCAAAAGCGGAGTTAATTCGAAATTTGCGCTAATATATCAGCCGTATGAGACCATACACTCGGGGGTTGCCACTTGGGGCGGGTTACAGGGTTGCCTCCTATCTATTTTTTTAAATTATGGAGCAACTTATGCCAATATGGGTATCAAATTAAAGGTATTTTCAACCGTATTCCAAATATAACAATTTCAAGCAGGGTAATCCCTAGAGTTGCCACCTGACCGCGATTTTTTCATTTTACATTATGTATATTTGTATATCCAGACTATCTCGGGAACCGGTTGACCGATTTGGATGAAATTTTGAATATAGATTATGTGATTGATCCACTTGGGGGTTGCCACTTGGGAGGTGTAAAGGGTTGCCACTTGTATCAATTTTTTTAAACTGTGGAGATAGATATGCCAATATGGGTATCAAATGAAAGGTATTTTCACCTAAATACCAACTAAAATATTTTCAAGTAAGGTAGCCGCCCAGGGTTACCATTTTACTGTATTGTATTTGTATTGTACATTTTTGGGATCATATTTGGATTATTTTAGGATCATTTTGAGATCATTTAGGGGTCACTTTGGAATAATTTTGGGGATATTTTGAGATCATTTTGGATTCAATTTTGGATTAATTTGGGACAATTTTGGGGTTATTTTTGGATCATTTTGTAGTCATTTTGTGATCATTTTTGGATCATTTTGGGATAATTTTTGGGTCATTTTGGGAACATTTGAGGGTCTTTTTGGGGTCGTTTAGGGATTATTTTAGGATTATTTGGGGAACGATTTTGGATAATTTTGGGATATCTTTAGGGTATATTTAAGGGTATTTTGGTATCATTTTAAGGCCATTTTGGGGTCATTTTTGTATCAATTTTGGATCATTTTTGGGTCGTTTTGGGTTCAATTTCGTATCATTTTGCTAATGTTCCCAGGGTCTTTTTGGGATTATTATTTATGGATCAATTTGACTGATAATTGCATTGTGAATTATTTAACCATGCTAATCAGCAGCGGATAATATCTTGGGAAATTACTGGGTAGCGTTTGCAAACAAGAGGATAAAAAATTGGGCAATTTGGTTTAGCGAGGTTCATTTTCTACCCATGTTGAGGTTGCTAATTATGCGTTCGTATTTCGATGCCTAATTTTACCCACAGTCATTTTTGATATTCCACAGCAAAAATTTTTGATTTTTTTCCCCAATGGCTAACCCTGGATGGCAGGATAATTAATATTCAAAAGTTACTAAAGTTGACCCACTAGGTGGCGCATTATTGTTGCTTCCTTCTTTCAACTAACTGCCCGTTGAGCTAGATTTATGGAATTTTCATTAGCTCCCAATTTTAGACGCCAACGAATACGGGAGAAAAAAATTCGATAGGTG
>CAXKVI010000001.1:173516479-173518048 GCA_964058755.1 Campiglossa producta | reverse complement strand
CCCTGTTATTAGGTTTTTTAACAAGAGCCCTCAGGTTTTCTAGACACTCAATACCTAGACGAGAGAGATAGTAGACATTTTCGAATGACGAACTGCACCTGTTCCGAGAAGAAGCCTGACCCGGTACAACAACCCATTTCGGATTTTTTTTTAAGTCTTCTTTATAAGGAGTTTTCTCGACATATAAGAATATTTTGTAAGCTTTGCTAGTAGCAAAAGCGACAGGCTTTCCAGTGTTTTTAAGTTCTCCTTGCATATGTAAACCGCAATCTACTCACTTCGACTCCCCTTCATCTTTGATGATTTGTTGCTTCCCAATAAACGGAACGTTTCTGCTGTACAGTTAAATGTATACCAAACACTCCTCCTCCTAGTCTTCTTGGGTTAGTAGAGGATTCGAATGTCAACATTTTTAGTCTTCGTATTATTTCCATTACTCTATTTTACTATTCTAAGATATTGGAAAATGACGAAGGTCGTTAAAAGAGATCATTAAAAGCATATGGACTTTATACCCATTAGTATTTCGTCGTTCATTTAAAATCTTCAAAAGTCTTCTGGTAGCTCAGATTCAAAAGTCAGTCGGATAAATCCGAGATCTCAACAGCTCAGCATGCATATCTCAAAAAACGCTCAACAGGAACAGCTCTATGTGATTTGAGGCACTAGATGGAAGCATACTTAAGAGCAAACACGATCACTCTGACTGTGTTATTGGACATTAAAGATATTAGATTGGAGGTGATAGAAGACTCGCTTTCTCTCTTTGGCATCGCTGTTCCTATGGTACATTGTAGGGATGATACTGCTGTCAAGATTGATAATTGTAAAGGTGGTAGCCAGTGAGGTCATAGCACGCTCGCAGAGAGGAAGTCCTCATTCTGGGGGTTATCATGTAATCCGATCCGAAAGAAATTTCTTTCGAATTTGAAAAAAAAAAAATGTATGTGATTTGACAGCTTTTGAATAGCATTTACTTTCGGATCGGATTACACGATAAGGCTCCTGGTGTCTGCTCTGTCTTTGTATTATAGAAACCATACTTCAGCAGCAAAAATACAGTTAAAGTGGTTACCTAGGACGACTAAAAACTACTAGTATGGAGATCTGTGCCCTAAGGGGATCAGTAGAATTATGCACAAAGCACTAAGTATGCTAAGTGGATGGGCGGAGACCGCGAAGCTCAGCTTAAAACCCATTCCCTATGACGAATATACCAATCTTAGCCTACGAGTCAATAGTAAGCTGAAGGTTGTCGAGGTGAGACCGTATTTCAATGAAAGGATAGCAATTTTCTTTGAAAGCCAGCCGACTCTTGAGGTTCTTGGTGAGCAACGATTAAATCGTGCCTTTTCGATTAGTGCTGGGATTGTATCATGAACCGGTCAAGTTGACATATCAAGATGGCCGTTGTTCTGGCATGGCATGGATCGGATCTTGATGTCTCAGAGGCGATGGAGGCTCTTTTAACACTGGGACTAAGCAAGGGTCAGATTTTTCAACATTGTCAGCGAGACTTATGATAGGTGGCGTTTGTAGTCCTGCAGAGTGTCAAGTAGTATGTGGCCC
>CAXKVI010000001.1:173491479-173511479 GCA_964058755.1 Campiglossa producta | reverse complement strand
AAATAAAATAAAATAAAATAAAATAAAATAAAATAAAATAAAATAAAATAAAATAAAATAAAATAAAATAAAATAAAATAAAATAAAATAAAATAAAATAAAATAAAATGAAATGAAATAAAATAAAATTGAATTAAAGTAAATTAAATTAAATTAAATTAAATATAATAAAATAAAATAAAATAAAAAAAATAAAATAAAAAAAAAATAAAATAAAAAAAAATAAAAGCAAGTAAGTAAGTAAACTAAAGGTCATAAAACCCCGCTAGTAGGACACAATTATACATATGCAATCAATATCTAAAAAAATGTCCTATCTCGAGGTAAGTTGTTTTGTCAAATCTCCACAGAATTTAAACAAAACTGAAATAACTGCGGTAGGTACTACTTGACCCTTATGGAGTACTCCTTGAAGGCGTACAAAGAATACTCTAAATTTCTGCAGTGAAGTTGCCCACATGTACATAAACATGTGTTTGTACATATGATATTTAAAATGCATATTGCCAGTTAATGTATGTGTATGCTTGCGTAAGTAAAATTGGCAGGTTGGCTGAAGCGAGACAAAAATTTATTTGTAAACAGTATTAACTTACATACATATTTCCGAGAATTTTTAAAGTTATTTTTCAACAGCTCAACTCAATATTTTGACAAGCACTTACAACAGTAAATAATTGAATTGTGAGTGACGTGCAAAAATTTTGTAAAGTGAATATGTGATTCCTTAATGCATGTTTATTAGGGTGAGATTTTTTAATACCGAGAAAAATATTGTAGCCGATTCAAGGCATTAAGTAAGTTAAAGTAAATGCCTGATTTAACCTTCTTACCTGTTGCGAGCCCAAGTATCAATCAGAGCCCTGCAGAATTGAAACTAAGGGTGTACTAGTGAAATAGTGGCGATCGCACCAATGAAATTATGTTTGCTCCCTCGCTCACTACCATCACCAAGGCAACAGCGTATGTTGTTGAGTAGTATTAGACGGTATCCATTGATTGGTCAGTGCGACCGCTGGGCTCTCTCAAGCGCAGCCACAATTTCATTGTCCGAGAGGCCAAGCGAAGAGCGTAGTAATCTGTCTGAATGTGGATCTCATATTTTTGGACAGTTGTCCCACTAGCTGCCTGGCCCGGTATTAAAGAGATCTCGTGTTTACATTTTCCATCGAAAAATATTCACCATGCAAAAAAGGCACATCCTAGTTCACATAATGTAGTTTTCATTAAAATTTTAATTAATTCAGAATAAATATTTTAATGATATTTTTTTTGTATAGTAAATATGTGAATATATATTTGCCTTTTGGTGCTATGGATTGCAATAAATGCAAACGGTAATTATTAATATCCTCGATATGTGTGATATACGATTTAAATGGATTGCAAAGATGAAATACATAAGTTAAGGTACTTCAGAATCGCAGAAATAATTATTTATTTAAAAAAAATTCCGTTTCTTCTTGATTTAAAATTTTGCTATAATTAATGAATTCTTTTACGAAGCAGACAGTCTGGAACAATCAAAGAATAAGCAATAAAAAGAAAGATTATATGAAATAAAATATGTATAACAAAAAAAAATTAATTAAAATAAATAAAAAAATTTTTTTTTAATATTAAATAAAAAAAAAATTTAGAGAATTTTTGAGAGCTATTAGATTCGGAAATTAGTAACTAATTTGTAGAAGCTTAACACATTGAAATTAACCACTTTTTCCGCATGTCAACTCAATCGCAACTTTTACTCCATTTAAGCTCAGCTCAATTGACTGAGAAAATAACTAGAAATAAAAAAAAATCAAAATATTTAATTTAGCTTAGCTGCAAAATGTGTAAAACTACCAAAATGATCTCATTAAATGATAATCTCCATCACAATTAATTAGTTTTTTCTGTTTCGCCCATATATTCCAAGGAATGCGAATCACGTTCTATTTGGTAGCATTTGTTAAAACTTGCTGCCACATGCGAAAATGCTCAGTCTGCAGTCACGTATTTGCGAAGGCCGTTCAATAAAAACTTGTACGCTTTAAGCTCCTGTGAAGTTCTAATACATTCCAAATGGCAGATTTTCCGCACACTTAAAAGCTTTAATCTTTTCTGGTTTTGAGGAAAAGTGGAAGAAACAACATTGTTTGAAATTTGTGCTACATTTCCTTTTTTAAATGGTTTTTGTGGTGAGTCAATCGAATTAGGATAGATTAATAGTTTTCTTTCTACAATTTATTCTATTTATTTCAATTTATTTTATATTTTTTTTTATTTTATTTAATTTTTATACCCATCGTACTAGTAAAAGGGATATTATAATTTTGTCCACATAACAGTTCCATATATGAAAGTTCTTAGGTTGAAAAGAGGAGTTCAATAAGGCATGTCCGTCCGTCTGTCCGTGTACACGATAACTTTAGTAAAAATTGAGGTATTTGCATGAAATTTTGTATACAGGTTACTTTCTGGCCAAGGTAGGTTTCTATTGAAAATGGGCGAAATCGGATGATAACCACGCCCCCTTTTTCGATATCGAAAATTTCGAAAATCACATAAATTGAAATATCTCGGTAGCTGAAATGGCTAAAATTATATAATTTTATAGGAGAATCCCCCTGGTCATTATGTAAATTTTTTTTTGATAATTTTTTTAAAGTGGGCGTGGCACCGAAAATCACCTAAATTGAAATAATGCGCCAACGGAAATTTCTAAAATGATATAGTTTGATAAAATGAGCACCCTAGTCATTCTATTATGATTTTTTGATAAATTTTTAAAAGTAGGCGTGGCAGCGCCCACTTTTCAGGGAGGCATTTTTGAAAATTTCACGGGTCAAAACTTTTAAACTGATTGCGGTAGAACGATGAAATTGGTGCAAGGTATATCAGCATAATAGGGAGAATACCCGATGTAATTGGACGAAATCGCTTCCCAACCACGCCCACTTCCGAGCTGGAATATTTCGAAAGTCATATGAAAACTACCCCCGGGTATTTAGTGTTCGGTTTACCCGAATTAAGACTTCCTTACTTGTTAATTTTAGCTTCTTTTATTTAATTTTATATAATTTAATTTAATTTTATTATTTTTTTTATTTTTCTTATTTTTATTTTATTTTATTTTATTTTATATTTTTATTTTATTTTATTTTATTTCATTTTATTTTATTTTATTTTATTTTATTTTATTTTATTTTATTTTATTTTATTTTATTTTATTTTATTTTATTTTATTTTATTTTATTTTATTTTATTTTATTTTATTTTATTTTATTTTATTTTATTTTATTTTATTTTATTTTATTTTATTTTATTTTATTTTATTTTATTTTATTTTATTTTATTTTATTTTATTTTATTTTATTTTATTTTATTTTATTTTATTTTATTTTATTTTATTTTATTTTATTTTATTTTATTTTATTTTATTTTATTTTATTTTATTTTATTTTATTTTATTTTATTTTATCTTATTTTATTTTATTTTATTTTATTTTATTTTATTTTATTTGATTTTATTTTATTTTATTTTATTTTATTTTATTTTATTTTATTTTATTTTATTTTATTTTATTTTATTTTATTTTATTTTATTTTATTTTATTTTATTTTATTTTATTTTATTTTATTTTATTTTATTTTATTTTATTTTATTTTATTTTATTTTATTTTATTTTATTTTATTTTATTTTATTTTATTTTATTTTATTTTATTTTATTTTATTTTATTTTATTTTATTTTATTTTATTTTATTTTATTTTATTTTATTTTATTTTATTTTATTTTATTTTATTTTATTTTATTTTATTTTATTTTATTTTATTTTATTTTATTTTATTTTATTTTATTTTATTTTATTTTATTTTATTTTATTTTATTTTATTTTATTTTATTTTATTTTATTTTATTTTCTGTAAACGCCGTGTGAGCATAATCAGCGCGGGATGGTTTCCTATAACAGTTTTACGTACCGACCACACTGCGCTTGTAAACTCGTCATCGATTGATACCATGTCGTGCATATAAATTCGCATAAAAAGCTGAACTAATTTTCGGAAAGTCAATAACTGTCAAACACGAGAGCCTGCCACAAACAAACAATAATCTTTTGCTTGTATAAACTTTTATTTATCAATTTTGCGACCCTTGAGCTTTCGGCTCGCAGTAAAATGCTACGTGTTTGCTTTAATCACCCTTTTAGCCCCCAAATTTGGTACTACTTACAGTGTCATGAGCACGTATTCAACTTATTCACTAACACAGCTAACAAAAAACAGCAACGCCTGAAACACTCTAGAGGGTAGTTATACTATCTTTGCCAAGAGATTTCAGAATATGCAAAGTTATAAAATTAAAGGAAAATTATATTCCATTGTCCACCGACAAGACAAATTAATTTACAACAATTTTCTCGATACCCTTGTCAAAGCTCTTAGTAATATTTAATAATAAAACATATGCATTGTATTGTGTCGTGTACGTATGTCTAGTATTTTGATCAAAACATTTGCTTAAATTATACGTAAGTTACGTAGATTTTTACTTCATTTAACTAATTCGAACATTATTTTCTCCATCCTATTTATGTACATACATACAACGTGGGAATTCTTAGAATGAGTTGCCAAAATACTTTTACACTTAATAAAAGATGTGTTCGTCGAATTCAGGTAAGCATATAAAACAAAAAAATCTAAAACAATGTGCTTCTCTCTATCGGAGATATTTATTTCTAAGATCTTCTCTTCAATTGCTTTCTCGAAATTTTGTATATACTCATAATTTATCTTAATTATTCTAGTCTGGTGCAGCCATTATCTACTGAATGTATCACTGTGACGACGGTTCGCTTAAGAATTAATCTCTCAAATTCTTGTCACGTTTTATGAGCTCGCAGACATACGTCTTATATACATATTTATGAATATGTACATAGTCACCCCAGACATAAATTTTCAGTATAAAGACGTGCTTCGCTGGTGACAACGCGTCATCGCATGGATGGCATCACATGGTGACAATAGTAGATAATGGCAGATTTAAATCAAATGGGCGCTATGTATACTAGACTGATCTTAAAAGAATAATTTTTTACTTTACATACATAGGAGCTTTTCATGAGGCACGCTTTCCTATTAATAAAAAAAAAATTATATTTGGTCATTATCCTCCATTTATGGTCAGGAATTCGTGTTTCTGTATGCCATTCGAAAAAAAGGTTTAATTTATAAACAGCTATTAGTAAGCAAAAGTTTTTCGGGAAAGGTGTAACAGGTACATTCATTAAAATTGAAATATGAATGCCCTCTTTAATAAAATGTATAGATAATCTTAAAACTTTAAGCGAGCTAATCTTGTATATTTGTATATCCGGTACTATCTCGATAACCGGTTGACCGACATGGATGAAATTTGGCAGAGAGATAGAATGGTTGACACTAAGACTATTTACTTGGGTGTTGCCACTTGAGACGGCTTACAGGGTTGCCACTAACAAACTTCAATTTTCGTTCTCTGCTTGGAAAACTAGCACAGTTCGCATAGAACTGAACCGTGTTTGCTAGTTTTCCACGCAGAAAACTGAAGCGTGTTAGTCTTCGTTGGGAGCGACGATATGCTAATATGGGTATCAAATGAAAGGTATTTTCAACCGTATTCCAAATATTACAATTTCAAGCAAGGAAACACCTAGAGTTGCCACCTGACCGCATTTTATTTATTTTGCCTTATGTATATTTGTATATCCAGACTATATCGGGAACCGCTTAACCGATTTGAATGAAGTTTTTAATATAGATAGTATGGTTGATTCTAAGACACTTGGGGGTTGCCACCTGGGGCGGTTTACAGGGTTGCCACCTATCTAATTTTTTTAAATTTTGTAGCAAAATATGCCATTATGGGTATCAAATGAAAGGTATTTTCAGCGACATGCCAACTTAAATAATTTCAAGTAGGGCTGCCACCTTACCGCAGTTTATTTGTATATCCGGACTATTTCGGGAACCGCTTGACCGATTTGGATGAAATTTGGCATATAAATAGTATGATTGATTCTAAGACTACCCACTTGGAGGTTGCCACTTGAGGGGTGTACAGAGTTGCCACCTATCTCAATGTTTTTAAATTATGGAGTTAGATATGACATTATGGGTATTAAATGAAAGGTATTTTCGCCTGGCGGCCGCCGTGGTGTAGCGGTTAAGTGTTCGGCCTTCTACACCAAGTCGTGGCGGATCGATGCCCGGCAAAAGTAACATCAAAAATTATTTAGAAAAAGAATTTTTCTAAACGGGTTCGCCCCTCGGCAGTAATTTGGCAAACTCGCCGGGTGTATTTCTGCCATGAGAAGCTTCTCAGCAAAAAATTCATTTGCTTTGCAAGTGCCGTTCGGAGTCGGCAAAACCTGTAGCTTCCGCCAACTTGTAGGAAAACTCAAAAAGCAACACACCACAAGTTGGAAAGAGAAGCTCGGCTAAAAATCTCATTAGAGGTTATGATAGCCTGTTGGTATATCGCCGCCATTAGTTTTTTTTTTTTTTTTTTTCGCCTACATACCAACTAAAATATTTTCAAGTGGGGTAGCCGCCCAGGGTTACCATTAGTATTGTATATTTTTGGAATCATATTTTGGATTATTTTGGGACAATTTTGGGTAGTTATCGGATAATTTTGGAGTCATTTTGGGATCATTTTTGGATCATAATGGGATCATTTTTGGGTCATTTTGCGAACATTTGAGGGTCTTTTTGCGGTCGTTTGGGGATTATTTTAGAATTATTTTGGGAACATTTTTGGATAAGTTTGGGATCATTTTAGGGTACATTCAAAGGTGTTTTTGGTGTCATATGGGAATCATTTTTGGATCATTTTGGTATCGTTTTAGGGTAATTTTGGGATTATTTTTGGATCATTTTTGGATCATTTTTGGGTCGTTTTGGGTTCAATTTGGTATCATTTTGGGAACATTTAAGGCTCTTTTTGGAATCATTTTAGGATTATTTTAGGGTAATTTTGGGTAAGTAAAGTTAGCGCTAAATTGATAGCATCGAGCAAGCTCGGTCATCCAGGATGTTTGTTTGTGTATTGCATGTTTCATTCTAAGATTTTCCACTTCCAAAATACAATTCATATAAAATAGGTATAAACTAACTACCTCTTAACTTTATTTTATGTGGTTATCTATCTAACCACAATAAAATCCTTTAGCACATTACATAAGGTAGGACATTACTTTCTATGTATGAAAATATGTGTTTGTATACACATACCTAGGTCCCTCCATATAAGCACTAGATGTGTCACGTTTAATAAAATATGTGCAGTAATTATGAATTCTAATTGTACAAAAAGAAAATTAACTTAAGTTCATACGAAGTGTGCATAATTTTCGCATGCATAATGTACTTATTGTTTACTTTGTTCACTGGCTTAGTTACTTACTTCACTCTAGTTTCAAAGTGCCACTTTGAATTTTTAAGAGCATCAAAGATTTGAGAACTGGTAAGTATGTATGGAAGTTTTTACATAAGATGTTTCTAAGAAGTATTTACATTAAGTAATATTTAAATGAAATGAAGTTTTTCTCAAACGGAGCTTTCGAGTTTTGATTATACTTGCAGCAAAACGTAGGTAAGCTGCGTTTTGTTGTTGTAATGTAATGCTTAAGATATGGATAGTCCGCTGTGGGAATAGATCCGCGATGATAAGGTATATGCGGTCTGGCATTGGAGAAAATGTTTTTTTACCACTCCCAACTTTGCATTGGCTCGCTTTGTCTGTGTTTTCTAAAAGATATTTATTGTACCCATAAAGAGGCAAAGGTGTCATATCTATGAATCAGCCTTTAAGTATCTCATCACTATCAATGGCGAAAACAAAATCGATTTACATCACAATCCAATTAATAAAACAAATCGAATTCACCCTTTATCAGTTCCGCTTTTCAGCTAGCATAAATTTAACACATTGCATTGTCTGGTATTTAACACTACAACTACCAAAAGTTTACAACTGTCACTTTGCAAATAAAAGGTTACTAACAAAAATTAATATGCCCTACTACATATATCTTTGCCGTTTAGGTAGAAAGTTGATGGGAATTTGTAGGTGACAACTCCATTTTATAGCTACTGTTTGCCTAGAAGACCACCCTATCTCAGCAAACGATTGAAAACCGCTCTATCTTAAAAACTTTTCAAGACTTCTGCTATCGAAATTTTTTTCGAAGAACGAGTAGATCTTACTTTGAAATTTATGGGAAATTCGTTCGCCAGGGCGTATACGTAACATTTCTCGTATATGTAATAAGCTAAAGCGAAAAGTCAAACTACTGAGCAAAATACAAGCATACAACTGAACTCGACCTCGTCAAGAAATATTCATTCCATATACCTGACCGAAAATATTTTGTTGAAAGCATACTAGTACAGGTTCAATTCTTTTTGAATTAGTATGGAACTAGTATTTTACAACCAGTATGATTCTAGTATGTGACTGGTATGTTCTGGTAGAAATATGGTCAGACATCTCATAGGACATCAAAAAGTGGTACTTATATAGAAAACAGACAAAAGACTGACTAGTTGGGCCTGGTGCACAAAACTAGTTGTAAAGTAGTTTTCAACTAGCTGTTTTCGCTGCAAGGATTTTTTCGAGAAAACATCCACAAATCGCTTGCCTTGATATTTCTGGACTGGCTGGATTACTTTACATCATGGTTCGGCAGATTTGTAAATGCAGGTGTATAAGTGAGAATGCTTATACACGAGCTGTGATCGTCCGAACTTTAACATTCGCTGACCAAACAAACGACACCCCCACGCGATGTGGTTTCGCCCCCTTGCCCAGCGACGACTAAATCATTTGGTAAACAAAGAGCGCAACGTGTCTGTGTGATGAATCCAACTTGTTTGACTGATCTTAAGATCTATGGGGCGCCGATGCTTGCTTTACATTTCCCTTAAGGCTGGTTTTCATAAGGTCAAAATGACTGACCTCAATAACTGACCTCAAAAACTGACTCAACATGTCAATTTGATGTCAAATGTGTGTTCACTATCTCTTTAAAACTGGCATGAAAATTCGCATTTAATTTGTGACTATAAAATCAGCTGTGCGCACGTCATTTTACACACATTTGCCAACATTTTGGCAAATTTATTTTGTGTGTCAATCGTTGAAAATTCCGCTGGCAAACTGAAATTCGATCGTTTTCACATGCATCATTTGATATGACAACTTGTTGTCAAAACTGACTACAAACGCAATTGACACAATATGGCAGCCGTTTTCATTGGTTTGACAACATTTGATGTCACATTTTGACCTAATGAAAACCAGCCATTACCTTTGTGTGTGTGTTTCAGTGAAATGCCGTTCGACAGAGCGTATACTTAATTTTTTTCGCATATGCAATAAAAAAAATTGCTGATGCCTTGGTTAAGTATACAGAGGCGGTATAACTGAGATAAAACTTGAAAGTTTTGAGGAAAATTGGTCAAGGTTTTTAAAATTTGGCATACATTTTTATACCCAGCGTACTAGCACCAGTGACGAGGGTATTATAATTTCGTCCACATAACGGTTCTACGTAACGGCACAAAATAATCGAGATATATATAGAGTTCCATATATGAAAGTTCTTAGGCTGAGAAGAGGAGTTCATTAGGGCATGTCCGTCCGTCTGACCGTCTGTCCGCCCGTGTACACGATAACTTTAGTAAAAATAGAGATATTTTCATGAATTTTTGTATACAAGTTACTTTCTTACCAAGGTCGGTCGCTTTTGAAAATGAGCGAAGTCGGGTGATAACCATGCCCTCTTTTTCGATATATCGAATGTTTCGAAAATCACATAAATTTACATAACTAAAATAAAAATTGAGATTTGGTATACCGATTTGGATGAAATTTTGAATATCTATAGATAATATGGTTGATTCTAAAGCTATTCTTGAATATCTATAGATAATATGGTTGATTCTAAAGCTATTCACTTGGGAGTTGCCACTTGGGGCGGGTTATAGGGTTGCCACCTATCTATTTTTATACCTTTCATGAACATGAAATGGTATTATAACTTTGGTCCGATGTTTGTAAATATGAGGAGAAGAAGAGATAGACCCATCAATAAGTATACCGAAATGATCAGGATGACGAGATGAGTTGATTTAGCCATGTCCGTCTGTCCGTCTGTCTGTCTGTATGTCTGTCTGTCTGTCTGTCTGTCTGTCTGTCTGTCTGTTTGAATGCAAACTAGTCCCTCAGTTTTTGAGATATTTGGCTGAAATTTGGTATGCGGCCACCATTTTCCAATATAGGAATCATTTGTCGGAACCAGCAAGATCGGACCTATATAACATATAGCTCCCATACAACCGATTATTCCGATAAACGGATTTTGGGCTATAACTCCTGTAATTAAACACGAAGGAACGTGAAAATTTATAAGTGTTGCTATTTTTATATGTGAAATATCGATGCTGAAAATCATAGAGATGGGATAAATATTTCACATAGCTCCCATACAATCGATTATTCCGATAAACGGATTTTGGGCTATAACTCCTCTAATTAAAGACGTAGGAACGTGAAATTTTGGACGTATTGCTATTTTTATATGTGAAATATCGATGTTGAAAATCATCGAGATTGGATAAATATTTCACATAGCCCCCATACAATCGATTGTTCCGATAAACGGATTTTGGTAGATAACTCCTGTATTTATATAGGTAGGAACGTGAAATTTTGGAAGTATCGCTATTTTTATATGCGAAATATCGATGTTGAAAATCATTGAGATGGCATAAATATTTCACATAGCTCCCATACAATCGATTATTCCGATAAGCGGATTTTGGGCTATAAGTCCTGTAATTAAACACATAGGAACGCGAAATTTTGGAAGCATCGCTATTTTTATATGTAAAATATCGATGTTGAAATCATTGAAACAATCGATTGTTCCGATAAGCGGAGTTTGGTAGATAACTACTGTAATTATATCGGTAAGAACGTGAAATTTCGTAAATGTTGCTATTTTAGAATGTGGAATGTCGATGTTAAAAATCAATGAGATTGGACCAATATAACACATCGTCCCCATATAATCGATAGCTCCGATAATTTCGGTATGAGCTAAAGTTAAATTCACACAGGCTGTACTGGGGATCAAACAGTGAAAATCGTGACGCTTATTCATGAAAGGTATTTAGCCTTCGGCACAGCCGAAGACAGCTTTCCTTACTTGTTTTTTTTTAATTATTGAGCAACATATGCCAATATGGGGAGCAAATGAAAGTTATTTTCAGCGACATGCCAACTAAAATATTTTCAAGTAGGGTTCCCGCAGTATATTTGTATATCCGAACTATTTCGGGAATCGCTTCACCTATTTGGATGAAATTTGGTATATAGATAGTATGATTGATTCTAAGAGTATTAACTTGGGGGTTGCCACTGGGGGGTGTACAGGGTTGCCACCTATCTCAATTTTTTTAAATTATGGAGTTGCATATGCCAATATGGGTACCAAATGAAGGTATTTTCGGCGACATACCAACTAAACTGTTTTCAAGTAGGTATTGTATATTTTTGGAATCATATTTGGATTATTATAGGATCATTTTGAGATCATTTAGGGGCCACTTTGGAATAATTTAGGGGCTATTTGGGATCATTTTGGGTTCCATTTTGGATTAATTTGGGACAATTTTGGGGTAATTTTCGGATCATTTTGGAGTCATTTTGGAATCATTTTTGGATCATTTTGGGATAATTTTTGGTTAATTTTGGGAACATTTGAGGGTATTTTTGGGGTCGTTTTGATATTATTTTGGGATTATTTTGGGAACAATTTTGATATTTTTGGGATCATTTTAGGGTACATTTAAGAGTCTTTTTGAGTTCAATTGGGAATCATTTTTGCAATAATTTGGGATAGTTTTGGGATAATTTTCGGATCATTTTCGGATTCTTTTTGGGTCGTTTTGGGTTCAATTTCGTATCCTTTGGGAACATTTAAGGATCTTTTTGTTATAATTTTAGGATTATTTTGAGATTATTTTTAAGTCATTTGGGATCATTTTGGGTAAGCAAAGTTAGCGGTAAATTGATAGCACCGAGCAAGCTCGGTCACTCAGATACTTATACCTGATGAAGTTGGACGAAATCACTTCCCAACCACGACCAGTTTTTTAAGGGGGGCGTTTTTGAAAATTCTACTGCTCATAACTGGTATCATGGTGGTATAAGAAACTATCCTAATGAAAATGATGGAAATCGCTGGGTATTTAATGTTCGGTTTACCTTCCTTACTTGTTAAAACTATATTTGTGGTTTTTGTATCAAGTGTATCGAGTGTCTTCGATACTCATACACAAAAAGTAAAATATTTATTTCTACTACACCCACAAATGACAAATATATCCCTTCCAACACATTTATCGTTTTGCTAGTGCTTGTGTTAAAGGAACTTGCTAACACTTTTTGAAAATTTCAAACACAAGTCAACCCCATAAATAACTAATGAAGTGAAATATGGAGAGCTGTAATCGTTATACTAGTAAGCTATAAATTTGGATATTAGGGTTTCTACTACTAAATTTTGTATCGGAAGTGTACAACACATTTGATCTCTACCAACAGCACACCCTAATGCAAGCAAATATATGCCTCTCTAAATCAAAAATTATGCATTGCACCAAAAAAATATAGCAAGTGAATATATTATTTTCAGTAAAACACCTCTAACATGTAACACTTTCATATTCACAATTGCTCGTTCATGCAAATTCTAAACAATATCATGTTGTTGTTGTAGCTTGTTGGTAGTACATAAAAAGCCGCCAACTGGTATCTATTGTCGTCGTTAGCTTAGTAAAGTCTACCGCTTGCAACAACTTGCCAGTCAGCATGAACACATTAGGCATTTATGATATTCCCAACATTCTCATACATACATTATTTGTTAGTGTGGCACAGTGACTGACAATCATCGCAAAAGCAGGCAGGCAGACATTCTGTAAAATATCTTTGTGGTATTTCGAGTTAGAGTGTTGACATAGCAATGCATTTTTAGTAGCTTGTTTGACTAACAAAAACATATGTACATATGTACTTGTTAAGTGTGTGTGAGTATGTGTACGGAGGTGTCATAAATTCAAGAAAATGCAGTTTTAAATAGCAAAGAATGAACTGTGACAAAGAGATGCAGCGTTTGTATTAATGTTAAGTGGCACTTGAATTTGAAATTGATTTTAAAAGTTTGATTTGATTTATCTATACTTGTCTGGTGTGAGGTTGTGGAATAGCACTGCTGGTACGGTGAAAGACTTGAAGAAAATAGAACAAATTATTTATGTTTTCAAAAAGCCGTTTCGTCTTGCAACCTATTTAAGCAGACTTTGGCAAAGCTAGGAATTTCTATTCCCAAAGACAAGCCATGTCAGTACAATAGTTATAAATATGATAAGTACTGCTAACAAACACTTTTTGGGAACTAGAATCCACTAGATGGCGCGCAGACAGCTGACTGAAAACTACTGAAAATCGATGGGAGTCTTGTATAAGATTTTTGAGGAACTTTCCATTAAATAAGATACTCGAAACTTTTCACATATGTAAATCAGATATGATTCGATGACCAGTAAAGGTGATGAAAAATGTCTAAGCAAGAATCCAAAGCGGTTTGACAAGATCCTACAACAAGATCGAAACTGCAATCTTCGTAGTTGGTATTGTTTGCAGCATTTTGCAACTTCTCTTCGCCAAAAAAAAACTCAAAAGAATAATCTGATAAAAATTATTCGACTGGTCAAAAGTCCACAAAAAACAAAAAAAAAAAAACAAATTTCAAAAACTGCAATACTAACTTTAAAAAATCCCCCTAGGTGGCGCATGGCTCGAGTTACTTAGAAATTTTTAACTTTCCGCACAGTCTCAAACTCGTTTAATCTGGGCTGAGAACACCTTATTATATAATTAAACTAGCTGACCTCGCAGACTTCGTTTGGCGCAAAATAGATTTTTGTTGGTATTGTAAGGTATTCGGAAAAATAAATTTTTTACGGAAAGTGGCAGGCCTTTTCTCCATAACTTCTATATATTTTGTGAGTATAGTATTGATGTCGTTCACCTTCATACCAATTTTAATATCCCCACCTTTACTCCACATGTAGATATTCAGCCTCAAAATTAAAGTCTTTACATGAGGAGCATCTCCCCTTTTTGCGATAATCCAAGTTTTTTCTCCAAGATTTTTTTTGATATCGTTGGAGGAATTCAGCCTTAAAAATTAAGTTAGTATTCAAGATGCAATGTTCCTTTTCCCATAACTTGAATTTGTTTTCGTGAGTATAATTTTCAATAGTCCTGAACCTGGCCTAGTATGACGACTAGTATATTTTGGATTAGTATGGGCACTAGTATATTTTGTTGACTCATACTAGTCCAGGTTTAAATCTTTTTGAACCAGTGTGGAATTGAGTTGATTTGATTTTGCGTTTTTTCCGACAGGGTGGATACTAGATGTACATATAGTGGAACGATTTTCCGCCATCCCTTGTCAATTTTGATTTTATAAAAAAACCGGTGTCGGCGATCCGCCATCTTCAGTGTTTGATTTCGTTTTCGAGAATGAAATCAAACACTGGCGATGGCGGATCTCGAGAACGAAATCAAACACTGAAGATGGCGGATCGCCGAAACCGCTTTGTTACAAAACTAAAATTGACAAGGGATGGCGGAAAATCGTTCGAATATACATTTAGCGTGGAAGTGGTGTATTACAACCAGTATGATTCTAGTACAAGCATCGGCGCCCCATAAATCTTAAGATCAGGCAAACAAGTTTGGCTCATCACACAGACATGATTTGTTGCTTTCGCGGCAGGCAACTGACAGATTTATGCTCTAATAATCCACATATCTATATTGTGTTTATAAAAGTAATTGCTAAAGAAAGTTTTGTATTGCTTTAACATCCACCTTGTACGGATTCATCTAGCTAGCAAGAATTTTAGAAGGCCATATCAAGAAAACTATGCTAATGTCTTCGTTAACATTCTCTGATACTTCCTAAACCGAAAAGTGAACTTGTAAATAACTTATTACTTTGTGCATTTCTAAGATATTAAACTAAAACGTGGGCTACATTTTAGTTTTTGTGACTGGGCAAGTTTCAGCATAGTAGTTTAGTGATCCAAAAAACCGAGGATCTCTGGCCCTTTAATGTTTTAATAAAGTCACTTTTGAGCAGTGATCGAAAATCCTTCGTAAATATTTTTTCCTTTAAAAACACTTCAGTTTTCTGCGTCGAAGACTAACACACTTCAGTTTTCTGCGTCGAAGACTATCGAAGTGTGTTAGTTTTGGACGCAGAAAACTGAACCGTGTTAGTCTTCGACGCAGAAAACTGAACAGTGTTAGTCTTCGACGCAGAGAACGAAGTGTGTTAGTCTTCGAAGCAGAAAACTCAACCGTGTTAATCTTCGTTGGTAGCGACGATATAACCTCGGCGTTCCTCGTCCGCAGCTTCTATACAAGAATAACTTACTACGTGAACAAATCGGTCAGTATTTTGAGAATGGCATAGAAAATCTATTTACTTTATTTACAATTTTTTTTAATACAGGGTGTTGGTTTTAAATAAATTTGAATAAAAGCTAAAGTTAGTATCGCAGGTTAATGGCTTATATGGACGAAATATGACGGGGGTTAAACCCCTTACAACAATATATTGCTCGTTGAAATCAAAGACCAAATAGAAAAATTATAAGCAAAAAACTAATTTCACTGCTTTTACAGGGTGCCGACAACATTTTTTTTTCCATTTTTAAATCACCAACAACTAAACATTCGAACCAGGGGAGAACATTTTATACTTTTTCTGCTGATACGCTCTATTATACACTTCTCCCACTAGCCGTACAACTTGAATGACTACCCTCGTAAGTCTTACTATTTCAGCATCACTTGCATCAAACATAACTATTGCGCCTGGTGTCAAAGTTGTTATCATTGAATTGATGCTGTGACTTTTCATAGCCATGAGAGTAACATAAACAGTTTGTAAATAAATAAATTACAAATAATTTTAAACTTACATAAGCATGTGTGTGAGCATACGGAAATGCAAGAGCACATGTCATGGCAAAGCTAGCTTTATGTTTATCATCTCCATAAGTTTAGTTTTCAAGGGAAAGTTGTAGATTGTATATATGAAATGCATTTGAACAGGAATATAGTAGGGTGTCTGGTCCCACCAAAAATAAAAAATAAAATAGATATATAAAAAAAGTTTAATGATTCTATAAACAAATAATTGGAGTTTAATTTGATTAGTAATTCAAGTAAAGAATAAAAATTTCAAGATACTTAATTTTACAATAAAACAAGCTAGAAAGTCCCATTATTCAACTATTAAGCAACTAAGCAAGCAATGTTTTTAATTCCACCCTTATGTTAACGCATATATGTATGCTACCAACCTCAAAATAATAACCGTTTTTCCGATTGCAACGGATGTCAGTACAATAACAACAACAACAACAACAACAGCGACGTTGTAAATATAATCGTCCTGTGCCAGCTAAAGGTTGACTTCAAAATCGAAATTGACAACTGTTGGAGTGATACTAAGCGGCAAGTGGGAGAACACTTCACGTCTGCATGTAAGTATCTTCTATATTTTTATACTCTGTAAAAGTTTTCATTCCTATATGAGTGTGCAATTTCTGTGAGTGTGAAATTTTTGTACGAATGACAGCCACAGTTGCTGATGCTGCTGGTGGAAAAGCAAATATAAAAGAAAAAAAACAAATCAAAACTGCTTTCAATTTAAAAAATAGTTTTACAGCATGACTGCTACCGTTAGCTTCCTTGTTTCCTGTGTTAACCACAATCATTCATATAAAGTGTGTTAGATATATACCCACATGTCTTTTGATTCGTATTGAGACTGCTATTAACAATTTGCAGAGGTGGAGAGAAGTGTTCTGGAAGCATGCAGCTTCATCAAATTTGTTCATCATTTCTCTTTTTTTTATTATTTTGTTGTTATAATTTTTATTTTATGTTGTTATAATTTTTATTTTATTTTATTTTATTTTATTTTATTTTATTTTATTTTATTTTATTTTATTTTATTTTATTTTATTTTATTTTATTTTATTTTATTTTATTTTATTTTATTTTATTTTATTTTATTTTATTTTATTTTATTTTATTTTATTTTATTTTATTTTATTTTATTTTATTTTATTTTATTTTATTTTATTTTATTTTATTTTATTTTATTTTATTTTATTTTATTTTATTTTATTTTATTTTATTTTATTTTATTTTATTTTATTTTATTTTATTTTATTTTATTTTATTTTATTTTATTTTATTTTATTTTATTTTATTTTATTTTATTTTATTTTATTTTATTTTATTTTATTTTCTTTTATTTTATTTTATTTTATTTTATTTTATTTTATTTTATTTTATTTTATTTTATTTTATTTTACTTTATTTTATTTTATTTTATTTTATTTTATTTTATTTTATTTTATTTTATTTTATTTTATTTTATTTTATTTTATTTTATTTTATTTTATTTTATTTTATTTTATTTTATTTTATTTTATTTTATTTTATTTTATTTTATTTTATTTTATTTTATTTTATTTTATTTTATTTTATTTTATTTTATTTTATTTTATTTTATTTTATTTTATTTTATTTTATTTTATTTTATTTTATTTTATTTTATTTTATTTTATTTTATTTTATTTTATTTTATTTTATTTTATTTTATTTTATTTTATTTTATTTTATTTTATTTTATTTTATTTTATTTTATTTTATTTTATTTTATTTTATTTTATTTTATTTTATTTTATTTTATTTTATTTTATTTTATTTTATTTTATTTTATTTTATTTTATTTTATTTTATTTTATTTTATTTTATTTTATTTTATTTTATTTTATTTTATTTTATTTTATTTTATTTTATTTTATTTTATTTTATTTTATTTTATTTTATTTTATTTTATTTTATTTTATTTTATTTTATTTTATTTTATTTTATTTTATTTTATTTTATTTTATTTTATTTTATTTTATTTTATTTTATTTTATTTTATTTTATTTTATTTTATTTTATTTTATTTTATTTTATTTTATTTTATTTTATTTTATTTTATTTTATTTTATTTTATTTTATTTTATTTTATTTTATTTTATTTTATTTTATTTTATTTTATTTTATTTTATTTTATTTTATTTTATTTTATTTTATTTTATTTTATTTTATTTTATTTTATTTTATTTTATTTTATTTTATTTTATTTTATTTTATTTTATTTTATTTTATTTTATTTTATTTTATTTTATTTTATTTTATTTTATTTTATTTTATTTTATTTTATTTTATTTTATTTAATTTTATTTTATTTTTAAATTTTTTTTATTTTTTTATTTGGTTTGTTTTATTTAATTTTATTTTATTATTATTGTTTTTTTGTATTGTAATGTGCTGAAAGCTCTTCCATTCAATCATTCCATTACATCGAGGTATATCTACAGGAATTCATACAGTAGCTACTGTATACCTCTACTTATTCTTGTTGTTGTAATTTTGCACTCTTTTTAGCAAAGCGTCTGAGAGTCAACACTGTCTTTGACAGTTGCATCTGCAAGTCATCAACTTTTCTTCTTTGCCACTAGACCACATTTATTTATTTACTTCATGAGCATTGCTTCAGACTGGTTTCTTTATAGCTTTTGTTACTTTTATTGCTTTTGTTGCCATGTTTCCACAGTTAAGCACCAATTTGTCTCAGCAATATTACCAGTAAGTTTTTGTTTTTTCATGTTGCCGCAAGTGTTGCAATATGAATACACCACACATAAATACATACATACATGCATAGATACCTAGAATGTGCTACAACATCTAATCGTGCCACTTGCACACATTTCCTGTTTTATTTTGTTGTTACGCCTGTTGCAACTTACAAAATATTTGCAACACTAATAAAAATGTTTACCAGTTTCCAACAAAATATTCTTTGGCGTCAAAGTTGATGGTGGCAATGTGCTACATACATAAATATATACATACATACATTCATATGTAGTAATGCAACAATTTGATGTGCTGTCGGCAAGCTGTTGACGCCTTTGACGTCATTGTCGACATCAATATGTACGTGCGATGAAACTGACTGACACTACCCTAGCTTAAAGTGACTGAAGTTGTTTTGTACACTGACTGCTACAAGTGCAAAGGAAAATGGAAAGCACACAAAAGTACGCCAAAGGACATGCTGTCATTTCCTTTTCTCTTCATTTTGATGATGTTGTGCGAATACTTAACTGGTGCTTTGTTTTTGTCTTGTAAGTAGGTACTTGTGTAGCTTTAGCCTTTGTTGTTCATTTGTTTTATATTTTTTTGGATATATTATTTGATGTGTAGATTCTTTGCTATTAGTGCTTGCTTGGCTTTTTTTTTTTCGTTGACACATGTCATTGCCATAATGAACCTAATTTGTTTTGCCTCAACCACGGACTTCGACAATGTTGTCAATGTTGTCCTCATAAGTGGATGTTGGTGAACCTTTGTTTGAAATCTTATTACTACAAGATATACAACAGTAATAAAACTAAATTACTTAACAGGAAGAATGTGAAAAAATCCCAAAAAAATTAAAATAAAATACCATAAAGTAAAATGAAATACAACAAATTTAAAAAGCAATAGGAAAAGGCCTGTACCTTGTTATTACTGACTTGACTTAAAACTCAATGCAGCCTGTCAACTCTTCGGCTTGGCCGGTCATTTAATTTATTATAGGGTCTATACATAGTGCGTCTGACCTGCCGTCATTTTACAAAATATCAAACTCATTTTGATTTTCTTGAGTCATGCTAGATTTATGCCGTTGTACCTACTACATACACATTTTCACTAATACACCTAAGCTGACTCTTGACTCAGACGCATCGTGTAT
>CAXKVI010000001.1:173484310-173491279 GCA_964058755.1 Campiglossa producta | reverse complement strand
AGAAGAAGAGATAGACCCATCAATAAGTATACCGAAATGATCAGAATGACGAGATGAGTTGATTTAGCCATGTCCGTCTGTCCGTCTGTCCGTCTGTCCGTCTGTCCGTCTGTCTGTCTGTCTGTCTGTCTGTCTGTCTGTCTGTCTGTCTGTTTGAACGCAAACTAGTCCCTCAGTTTTTGAGATATTTGGCTGAAATTTGGTATGCGGCCACCATTTTCCAATATAGGAATCATTTGTCGGAACCAGCAAGATCGGACCAATATAACATATAGCTCCCATACAACCGATTATTCCGATAAACGGATTTTGGGCTATAACTCCTGTAATTAAATACGTAGGAACGTGAAATTTTGTAAGTATTGCTATTTTTATATGTGAAATATCGATGTTGAAATTCATAGAGATGGGATAAATATTTCACATAGCTCCCATACAATCGATTATTCCGATAAACGGATTTTGGGCTATAGCTCCTGTAATTAAACACGTAGGAACGTGAAATTTTGGACGTATTGCTATTTTTATATGTGAAATATCGGTGTTGAAAATCATCGAGATTGGATAAATATTTCACATAGCCCCCATACAATCGATTGTTCCGATAAACGGATTTTGGTAGATAACTCCTGTAATTATATAGGTAGGAACGTGAAATTTTGGAAGTATCGCTATTTTTATATGCGAAATATCGATGTTGAAAATCATTGAGATGGCATAAATATTTCACATAGCTCCCATACAATCGATTATTCCGATAAACGGATTTTGGGCTATAACTCCTGTAATTAAACACTTAAGAACGTGAAATTTTGGACGTATTGCTATTTTTATATGTGAAATATCGATGTTGAAAATCATCGAGATTGGATAAATATTTCACATAGCCCCCATACAATCGATTGTTCCGATAAACGGATTTTGGTAGATAACTCCTGTAATTATATAGGTAGGAACGTGAAATTTTGGAAGTATCGCTATTTTTATATGCGAAATATCGATGTTGAAAATCATTGAGATGGCATAAATATTTCACATAGCTCCCATACAATCGATTATTCCGATAAGCGGATTTTGGGCTATAAGTCCTGTAATTAAACACATAGGAACGCGAAATTTTGGAAGCATCGCTATTTTTATATGTAAAATATCGATGTTGAAAATCATTGAAATGGGATAAATATTTCACATAGCCCCCATACAATCGATTGTTCCGATAAACGGATTTTGGTAGATAACTTCTGTAATTATATCGGTAGGAACGTGAAATTTCGTAAATGTTGCTATTTTAGAATGTGGAATGTCGATGCTAAAAATCAATGAGATTGAACCAATATAACACATCGTTCCCATATAATCGATAGCTCCGATAATTTCGGTATGAGCTAAAGTTAAATTCACACAGGCTGTACTGGGGATCAAACCGTGAAAATCGTAACGCTTATTCATGAAAGGTATTTAGCCTTCGGCACAGCCGAAGACAGCTTTCCTTACTTGTTTTTTTTTACTGTTGCAAAATGCCAAGGCAATTAATTGCAATTGTTGGCAGTTATTTCGTTTCCATTTTGGAAAAATGCACAAAAAAGCGTAAAATGCGCAATTAAATTCGGCGTAAAAATCATTTGAAGTGAATCAAATTAAAGCAAAGAAAAAGAAGAAATAAAAAATAGCAAACTTTAGGATTGTTAAGGAAATTCGGGTAAAGTATGAACGATTAAATTTGCTAAAACAAACTTTCCACTGTGATTTTGAGCTGATTGTGAATGTAAATTTATACTTAATTGGATTTTACACATTTACCGAGAAAGACGACGGAATAGAATAGAATGTTTACTTTAGAAGGTCTCGTGTAAAAAAAGGATTACAAAAATGCTGAACGTTGTTAAATTAAATTGTACACATTTTTATTCATGCGAATAATTTAAGGCGGGTTACACGCGCAATGCGCGGAACAATGTGAAAGAATATTGCCCTGATGATGTTTGCACTATTTATTCGGTGATATAATATTATATTAAGGCTAACCTGAACGAGAAAATTGTAATTATTAGAATGATTAAATTTGATTTAAATTATCGAACTCTCATCATCGAATGATCATCATTCCTTTTAGGGAGAAAAGAAGCATTCCATTTTTTTTATTTTTAGAAAGAATAAAAGCGCTTAGCTATTTACTTATTTCCAACAACAGAAATCCTAACGAATAATTGATGCTTTACTATGCATGACCGCATATTTTTATAATTACCAATAATGAGCTTGATAATCGCCTTAGATCGTTAGCCAGGAATTTAAGCATCAATGCTTATTGCTTCATGCACACACACAGCAGCACAGAGAGTAGAAAGCCTTCTCTAATCGATTGGCATGCAATAGAATTATTGGTATGAAAATAGCTGGAAGAAAAATATAAGCGCAAACTAAATAATTCCATGAACGCGAGTGAAAATATCATAATAAGGATAGAGCAGGTTTTTATGTTTTGCAAATTTAATAAAATAAAATAAAATAAAATAAAATAAAATAAAATAAAATAAAATAAAATAAAATAAAATAAAATAAAACAAAATAAAATAAAATAAAATAAAATAAAATAAAATAAAATAAAATAAAATAAAATAAAATAAAATAAAATAAAATAAAATAAAATAAAATAAAATAAAATAAAATAAAATAAAATAAAATAAAATAAAATAAAATAAAATAAAATAAAATAAAATAAAATAAAATAAAATAAAATAAAATAAAATAAAATAAAATAAAATAAAATAAAATAAAATAAAATAAAATAAAATAAAATAAAATAAAATAAAATAAAAAAATGAAATAAAGTGAAAAGAAAATAAAAAAAAAATAAAATAAAATGAAAAAAAATTTAATAAAGTAAAATAAATAAATTTAAAAAGGATAAAATTAAAATTAAAATTAAAATTAAAATTAAAATTAAAATTAAAATTAAAATTAAAATTAAAATTAAAATTAAAATTAAAATTAAAATTAAAATTAAAATTAAAATTAAAATTAAAATTAAAATTAAAATTAAAATTAAAATTAAAATTAAAATTAAAATTAAAATTAAAATTAAAATTAAAATTAAAATTAAAATTAAAATTAAAATTAAAATTAAAATTAAAATTAAAATTAAAATTAAAATTAAAATTAAAATTAAAATTAAAATTAAAATTAAAATTAAAATTAAAATTAAAATTAAAATTAAAATTAAAAATAAAATTAAAATTAAAATTAAAATTAAAATTAAAATTAAAATTAAAATTAAAATTAAAATTAAAATTAAAATTAAAATTAAAATTAAAATTAAAATTAAAATTAAAATTAAAATTAAAATTAAAATTAAAATTAAAATTAAAATTAAAATTAAAATTAAAATTAAAATTAAAATTAAAATTAAAATTAAAATTAAAATTAAAATTAAAATTAAAATTAAAATTAAAATTAAAATTAAAATTAAAATTAAAATTAAAATTAAAATTAAAATTAAAATTAAAATTAAAATTAAAATTAAAATTAAAATTAAAATTAAAATTAAAATTAAAATTAAAATTAAAATTAAAATTAAAATTAAAATTAAAATTAAAATTAAAATTAAAATTAAAATTAAAATTAAAATTAAAATTAAAATTAAAATTAAAATTAAAATTAAAATTAAAATTAAAATTAAAATTAAAATTAAAATTAAAATTAAAATTAAAATTAAAATTAAAATTAAAATTAAAATTAAAATTAAAATTAAAATTAAAATTAAAATTAAAATTAAAATTAAAATTAAAATTAAAATTAAAATTAAAATTAAAATTAAAATTAAAATTAAAATTAAAATTAAAATTAAAATTAAAATTAAAATTAAAATTAAAATTAAAATTAAAATTAAAATTAAAATTAAAATTAAAATTAAAATTAAAATTAAAATTAAAATTAAAATTAAAATTAAAATTAAAATTAAAATTAAAATTAAAATTAAAATTAAAATTAAAATTAAAATTAAAATTAAAATTAAAATTAAAATTAAAATTAAAATTAAAATTAAAATTAAAATTAAAATTAAAATTAAAATTAAAATTAAAATTAAAATTAAAATTAAAATTAAAATTAAAATTAAAATTAAAATTAAAATTAAAATTAAAATTAAAATTAAAATTAAAATTAAAATTAAAATTAAAATTAAAATTAAAATTAAAATTAAAATTAAAATTAAAATTAAAATTAAAATTAAAATTAAAATTAAAATTAAAATTAAAATTAAAATTAAAATTAAAATTAAAATTAAAATTAAAATTAAAATTAAAATTAAAATTAAAATTAAAATTAAAATTAAAATTAAAATTAAAATTAAAATTAAAATTAAAATTAAAATTAAAATTAAAATTAAAATTAAAATTAAAATTAAAATTAAAATTAAAATTAAAATTAAAATTAAAATTAAAATTAAAATTAAAATTAAAATTAAAATTAAAATTAAAATTAAAATTAAAATTAAAATTAAAATTAAAATTAAAATTAAAATTAAAATTAAAATTAAAATTAAAATTAAAATTAAAATTAAAATTAAAATTAAAATTAAAATTAAAATTAAAATTAAAATTAAAATTAAAATTAAAATTAAAATTAAAATTATTAAAATAAAATAAAACGAAATAAAATTACTTTAAAAAAGAATATTAAATTTAATGAGATAAAATAATATAAAACAAAAAAATAAAATAAAATTAATTTAAATAAATTTTAAATGTTTGTTTATTGAATACATAAATTCTCGTTAATATACCCTCAAATTATTTCATTTTAAATTACTAGGAATATTTTCATTAAAATTTCTGTTAACTTATTAACTGAAAAAATTACTATCATGGAAAAATTTCCGAAAAATAAAATCTCATGCTATAGATATTCTAGGTCTTGTACCAGAACACATTTTATTTACACTGTTCATTTCTTTAAGTCTCGTCCATATGCATCTACCGTGAAAGCTTATACTGAATAATAAAAAGGTACTCGAAACATTTCTGCGAAATGCGGAATCCTTTGATATTTTCCATTGAAAACCTAAAAATGTTATTATGATTATTACAAATTTTGAGCCTACGTAAATACAGCCTAAAAATTGTTGAGCTTCTGCAAATAGAATAAAATTTGGTAGAGCATGCCAAATCACATTTTGTCTAGGTATATATGCGATTACATGAAAATTACTCATACACCGCCATTAAAAGTCTGTACATAAGCGTATTGCCTATTCAAATTATGTCAAAAGCATTTGGTAATTAAAATGCATGAATTAGAATTGAATGTCATCAAGAGTGATGTAAATATGAAAATGTGGTACGTGATTGAATGTTGGTCGGTATAGCAAGCATACAAATATTATTCACTTATACCTACATAAATGCATACATACAAATACAGTGAATGCTCGCTTGGACAAACACTCAACGTCGGCTGAAACTTGGTGCATAAAAATGTCCGCCCAAATGAGATGTTTTCGGATAATAGCGGTATCCGTTAGGAGAGGCTTCTCTGTATAATACTAAATCCTACAGGTGGCATGAAATAATTAACGTTTACATTTGATTTTGCGCAATGGCTTAATACATTCAATGCACATAATATTAACACAAACAAATAAGCATGATTTTTGTTTTAACAAATTTATTAAAGTTTGAACAAACTATTGAAAATTAATATTTATGAGTACTTAATTATTATTTACAAAATATCTGGTGCTCTAATTAATCTACCAAATATTAACACAAATATAAGCCATCGAAAATTATACTTCATAAATGCTACTTAGGATTGGCGAAAAGTTTGTGTGCTACAGTTTGCCACAACTTCTAACTCTAAAAAAATAAAAGTTTGCAATATTTTCTATAGACTTCAGAAAAAAAAGTTTGCCCATATTTGCCCCTCTTGATTTAAGGAAGAAAAGACACTCAAAATTTTTATAAAAGTGACATGACGTATACGTAACTCTTAATGCCTTTAATAGAATAATTAATGCGCAAAATTTCATGAAATTATTTCCCTTTTTTGAGCTGAAAGTTTTATGTATAAGTCCAAGGGAAGTACCCCAGGGAATGTCGATTTGAAGTACTTTTTATTTATTTCTTAACCAACTCACATAAGACCTAGGAGTTTGTGTGCTACAGTGTGCTACATCTTTTAACTTTAACAAAATGAAAATTTCAAATATTTTCTATAAATTCCACAAAAAAAATTTGCCCATATTTGCCCCCATTTATTTAAGGACGAAAAGTCACGCAAAATTTTCAAAAAAGTAACATGACGTATACGTAACATTGAATACCTTGATTATGTATCAGGTATCATGAAGATATCTTGCTTTTTTGAGCTGAAACAAAATTTGCATTTCTCGGGAACCGCTTGACCGATTTGGATGAAATTTTGAATATAGATAGTATGGTTGATTCTAAGACTATCCACTTGGGGGCTGCACTTGGGGCAGGGTTGCCACCTATTTAATTTTTTTTTTGATTATGGAGCAACATATTATGCCAATATGGGTATCAAATGAAAGGTATTTTCAACCGTATTCCAAATATGACAATTTCAATCAAGGAAACACCTAGGGTTGCCACCTTACCGCAGTTTATTTGTATATCCGGTCTATTTCGGGAACCGCTTGACCGATTTAGATGAAATTTCACATATAGATAGTATGATTGATTCTAAGACTATCCATTTGGGGGTAGCCACTTGGGGGGTATACAGGGTTGCCACCTATCTCAATTTTTTAAAATTATTGAGCTGGTTATACCAATATGGGTATCAAATGAAAGGTATTTTCGCCCACAAACCAAATAAAATATTTTCAAGTAGGGTTGCCGCCCAGGGTTACCATTTTAGCGTATTGTACTTATATTGTAGATTTATTTTCGGGATGATGTTTTGGTTATTTTGGCATCATTTTGAGATCATTAAGGGTCACTTGCG
>CAXKVI010000001.1:173474310-173479310 GCA_964058755.1 Campiglossa producta | reverse complement strand
GGTTGTCACAAAGGAGAGTTTTAATGAATTGCATTGCAGGTGACGCCTACCACAGCTTCGCGAAAAAAAAAACAGAGCATACAAGAAAACAATCAGAATATAAAAAAAAAATTTATAAATAAGTGAATAGTACTGCAAAGACCACTCACATATGTTGGTATATACTATAATACCATGTAGGAAATAATTAAGATCTAAAGTGTTAAGTAAGAACTTACAGATCTTCACTGGCTCGAAAATGACTATTTAGGATGTGCTATTTTCATTGACGAAAAATCAACTTTTTTATTCTAATTCTTTTCGTTTTATTTTATTTCATTTTTTTATTTAATTTATTTAATTTTAATATCTTTTTTTTATTTCTTTCTATTTTTATTTGATTATTTTTTATATATTTTTTTATAATTATTTCTCAATTCATTATTTCACCTTATTTTATTTCATTTTATTTTATTTTTTTTCTATAATTTTTTCTTTACTTCATTTTATTTTTTTATTTTATTTTACTTTATCTTATTTTATTTAACTTTGTTTAATTTTATTTAATTTTTAGTGTTGTTTTTCCGTTTATTTTCTTTTTTCAATTTAACTGTATTTTATTCTATTTTATTTTATTTAATTAAATTTTTTTTTTTTTATTTTTTTTTTTTTTTTACTTTGGTTTTGGTTTATATTATTTAATTTTATATTATTTAATTTTTTTTTTTATTTTACTTATTTATTTTTTTCTTTTTATTTTAAATTTAGTTTCTCTTAACTCATTCTATTTCATTTTTATTTAATTTATTCTTTCATTTTTTATTTGCTTCATTTTTTTATTTTAGTTTAGTTTATTTTATTTTATTTTATTTTATTTATTTTATTTTATTTTATTTTATTTTATTTTATTTTATTTTATTTTATTTTATTTTATTTTATTTTATTTTATTTTATTTTATTTTATTTTATTTTATTTTATTTTATTTTATTTTATTTTATTTTATTTTATTTTATTTTATTTTATTTTATTTTATTTTATTTTATTTTATTTTATTTTATTTTATTTTATTTTATTTTATTTTATTTTATTTTATTTTATTTTATTTTATTTTATTTTATTTTATTTTATTTTATTTTATTTTATTTTATTTTATTTTATTTTATTTTATTTTATTTTATTTTATTTATTTTATTTTATTTTATTTTATTTTATTTTATTTTATTTTATTTTATTTTATTTTATTTTATTTTATTTTATTTTATTTTATTTTATTTTATTTTATTTTATTTTATTTTATTTTATTTTATTTTATTTTATTTTATTTTATTTTATTTTATTTTATTTTATTTTATTTTATTTTATTTTATTTTATTTTATTTTATTTTATTTTATTTTATTTTATTTTATTTTATTTTATTTTATTTTATTTTATTTTATTTTATTTTATTTTATTTTATTTTATTTTATTTTATTTTATTTTATTTTATTTATTTTATTTTATTTTATTTTATTTTATTTTATTTTATTTTATTTTATTTTATTTTATTTTATTTTATTTTATTTTATTTTATTTTATTTTATTTTATTTTATTTTATTTTATTTTTTTATTTTATTTTATTTTATTTTATTTTATTTTATTTTATTTTATTTTATTTTATTTTATTTTATTTTATTTTATTTTATTTTATTTTATTTTATTTTATTTTATTTTATTTTATTTTATTTTATTTTATTTTATTTTTATTTTATTTTATTTTATTTTATTTTATTTTATTTTATTTTATTTTATTTTATTTTATTTTATTTTATTTTATTTTATTTTATTTTATTTTATTTTTTTCGATTTTTAGTCTATTTTAATTTATTTTTTTAAATTATTTTATTTTATTCATTCTATTTTTTTTCGTTTTAATTATTTTTATTTCACTTTATTTTATTTTTTTTTTATTTTATTTTAATATTTTCTTAAAATTTCGAAACAAGAGATTATTCCTACAGGATATGTGACTGCTGTACGTGCAATTTAAAGAGCAGTCAGTTGGGGAGAGTTGGGTAAAATTCCACGCTGCTATGTGAACAATTGCGGTAGACGCGAACTTATTCATTATGGTCATAATAAATTCATACATGCCCATCTACTTACACACATTACCTGGTGTCTGCTTTCAAGATGGAGGTGATGCGAGCATGTACGTTACTTGCCAGCAAGCATTTGGATTTAAAGAAAAAAAAAACAATTACGGAAAAAAGTCATTAATCAAAGCATTTTCATTCATTTTTGAGGTGTAAATTTTAAAGCGGAATACATTAAAAAAAAATTTCTAGAATTAGAATTATTTAATACTATTATTTAATATATAAATATTTATTAATAATATACTAGAATTATTTTTTAATATATTCAATTTTTGATGACAGTAATTAGTATAAAAATTAAGGCTTATTTTCCTAAGGTCTAAATATATTTTTTTTTAACCACCCTTTTATATATCGTCGGGAAAATTGCAAAACGCACATCGCACTTCTGCAAAACCGCACATTCGACATTTCTGTCAAAAATGAAAAATGGGCTTCTGGGTAACCGGATCCACTCATTAGTAACAAAAAAATCGGAGTTTGTGAAATAGAATGTCAAAAAAATTATATTTGAATTTGACCCAGTTTTTCAGTGTCTCCTGTAAAATTTGTGCGGCTAGGTATGTACGGTTTTACAGAATTGCGATGTTCGGTTTTGCAGTTTCTCCGACGATATGTAGACATGAGTGTCGAGGGAAACTAATCGATGAAGGAAGAATAGATAGAAGTGTTGACATCGTCATCGGTTTGAATTGAATTAAAATATTTTATTGCTAAGTCGAAAATGAATGCAATCTTGTTAGCGATTCAAGTATGGAAAGTCAGAAATAAACACGCTGCCCAGAATACAAAGCTTTGCTGCATTTAATCTGATCAAAAGTCCTACTTTTTGTACTCAAGAAACACTTTACAACAAAATAGACTTACTATCTAAAGAAATCTTAGAACAATTAGCTATTGTAATATTTGTAATTGCAATAGATGTCAACTAAGAACAAAAAAAAAAAACATTATTTTGCTAACCCTTCTCTCGCAGCCACTATCCTAACTCATCCCCTCTCAGACTTACAAATTTCCAGTCAATCTAACCTCATTACTTTTCTTGAATTAAAAAAAAAAAAACAAATAAAAATTAAATTACTTGTTTAGTGGATTCTTTATTGTATTGCGCTTCTTTCTTTCGTTTAATTTGCTGTTCACTCGTTTGCCTGCTCGCCCTTTTCATAGGGAATGCAATTAAAAGACAAATGCTTTGTACGCGTCCATCGGTGAGACAATTAATTGCTGATTGTGCTCAACACATTAAAAAAAATATACTTTTTGTTGACCTTTTAGGTTGTAATAAGCAGGAGATTTCGAGAGAATGAGAGATTGAACATTTACAGAACCTAATTGACATTAATTTCTTAAATTGGACGTAGGGCACAGAGAGGGGACATTTAAATTTTTAGTACCTGCGTGACCGAGCTGGCTCGGTGCTATCAATTTAGCGCTAACTTTACTTACCCAAAATAAGCCCACAATTACCCCAAAAGACCATAAAATGATTCCAAAATGATCCTAAAATGATTCCCAAATGATCCCAAAAAGACCCATGTTCCCAAAATGAGCTAAAAATGATCCCAAAATGATCTAAAAATTATCCCAAACTAATCCGAAATCGAACCCAAAATGATCATTAAAAAGACCCAAAGTGACTCCTGAATGATCTCAAAATGATCCCAAAATAATCCAAATAGGGTAAAATGAAAACTCTGGGCGGCAACCCTACTTGAAAATATTTCAGTTGGTATGTCGGCGAAAATACCTTTCATTTGTTACCAATATTGGCATATCCAGCTCCATAATTTTAAAAAAATTGAGATAGGTGGCAACCCTGTACACCCCCCCAAGTGGCAAGCCCAAGTGGATAGTCTTATAATCAAACATACTATCTATATTCCAAATTTCATCAAAATCGGTCAAGCGGTTCCCGAAATAGTCCAGATATACAAATATGCTGCCATGAGCTGGCAATCCTACTTGAAAATATTTTACTTGGAAGGTGGCACAAAATACTTTTCATTTGATACCAATATTGGCATATTTTTCTACAAAATTAAAAAAAAAATTGAGATAGGTGGCAACCCTGTAAACCTCCCCAGGTGGCAACCCCCAAGAATCAACCATACTACATATATTCATAATTCCATCCAAATTGGTCAAGCGGTTCTTCATATATACAAGTTTAGCTCGTTTAAAGTTATAAGGTTTATTTTTTCTTTAATTTTTTATTTACTTTGTTTTTTTCTTTATTATTTTTTATTGTTTTTATTCTTTTATTTTATTTTATTTTATTTTATTTTATTTTATTTTATTTTATTTTATTTTATTTTATTTTATTTTATTTTATTTTATTTTATTTTATTTTATTTTATTTTATTTTATTTTATTTTATTTTATTTTATTTTATTTTATTTTATTTTATTTTATTTTATTTTATTTTATTTTATTTTATTTTATTTTATTTTATTTTATTTTATTTTATTTTATTTATTTTATTTTATTTTATTTTATTTTATTTTATTTTATTTTATTTTATTTTATTTTATTTTATTTTATTTTATTTTATTTTATTTATTTTATTTTATTTTATTTTATTTTATTTTATTTTATTTTATTTTATTTTATTTTATTTTATTTTATTTTATTTTATTTTATTTTATTTTATTTATTTTATTTTATTTTATTTTATTTTATTTTATTTTATTTTATTTTATTTTATTTTATTTTATTTTATTTTATTTTATTTTATTTTATTTTATTTTATTTTATTTTATTTTATTTTATTTTATTTTATTTTATTTTATTTTATTTTATTTTATTTTATTTTATTTTATTTTATTTTATTTTATTTTATTTTATTTTATTTTATTTTATTTTTTTATTTTATTTTATTTTATT